>CM053564.1:486407-556073 GCA_028646485.1 Cryptoprocta ferox | reverse complement strand
CCCCCCCCCCCCCCGCACCTAGTCCCACTCCGCCAGCCCTGCCGGGTCCCTCGCGCCCATTCATACCTGGGGCTGACTCCCGGGGTCCCGGGCCCCAGTCCGGAGGGAGCCGCCGGGCGAGCCGGGCCCGCGCACTCAGCCGCCGCCTGGCCTCCCGTCCGCTGCAGGCTGCCCGCTGCTGACCACCACGGGGCTGTCGGGCCTGGTGCAGCTGCAGGAGCTGGAGGAGCTGGAGCTGACCAACTGCCCCGGGGCCACCCCCGAGCTCTTCAAGTACTTCTCGCAGCACCTGCCCCGCTGTCTCGTCATCGAGTAGCGCGGGCCTCCCCGCCCCCCGGCGCAGGAGGCCGCCACGCCCCGGGCGGGGACGCCGTGTCCCGGCCCTGCCCTCAGGGGAGCCCCGGCGCCCGCGGCCCAGCGCGGGAGGCTGGGCGAACCCAGTGACGCCCGGCCCCGCGCCCCTCCCGGCCCCGCCCGGGCAAGGAGGGGCGGGGGGCGGGCCCAGCCCCACGCACGCACGCACACTCGGGGACTCCGTGCATGCCCCTCGTGCCCGCACTGCACGCCCGCCCTCCACCGCACCGCAGCCGCCTCCATCGTTCGTCCACCCGCTGGGGGCGGGGCCGGGGCTCGGTCCTAGGGGGCGTTCTGAGCTCTCCTGACGGCCGCCCTCACCGCCTTCCCCGCCGCACTCCGCCCTGTCTCCCCGCTGTCCCCCCATCTCGGGCAGGGCCCAGAGGGATTGAGGGGAGCCGGGTCCCCCCAGGACACAGGGGCCTGAAGAGCCCCAAGGGCTTCCCGCATCTTCCACTGCACCGCGCCTGAAGCCCTCGGAGGGGTGCGAGGGGAAACAGGCCACCGCCAAAGCCATGGCCCGCCAAGGAGCCCAAGTCCCTCCCGCCCTTGTCCCACCTCATGCCAGCCTGACCCAAGAGACCTCCCCTTTTCCTGGCCACTGTATGAGACAGTCCCCTGCTCGCCCCATCCCCCACTGGCAGGCCTAGGGTCGGTCCGAGGGCGGGCGGCATTGTGCTGAGGGAGGGACAGCCCGGCTAACAACGGTATTGGTATCACCAACATTAACCGAGCCGGCTGTAGCTTACCTCAGCCCCGGCAGGACACCACCATCTTGAGAAACCACAAGCTGGAGCGACCCTCAGGCCCTGCAAACAGCCCTGGTTGGACCCCACACCCGTCCCTGTAGCCGGCCGGGCCCAGCCTCCTCAGCACCACGCTTTATCCCGGGCAGGCCTCCGGCAGGGGGAAGCTGGAAGCCGCCCGGCCGAGGCCCAGGATCAGTGCCAGCCAGCGACTCCAGTCTTACAGCGGCCAGCACACCCTCAGCGCCCAGAGGAGGGAGGGCTCCTTTCTAGCTGCCCCCACCCCTCCCCAGCTTCCCAAACCTCTGCCTGCCCAAATGGGCTCTCGCCATGTTCGGTCCAATCCCAAGACATAAGCAAGTCCTGGGGATGCTGGCACATCTTGGCAATTGCTGAGGAGGGGGCTGGGACCCCTTTCCATCCCAACCTTGAGCCCCAGGAAATACAGTGCCCACACCCAATCTTGGGACACCCCCCCCATCTGGTTGGAAGAAAGTAACCAGTTTCCAGAGAGCCAGAGAATGAGCGCGCGAGAGAGCGAGCGAGCGAGCGAGAGCGAGAGCGAGAGCGAGAGATGCTGTTGAAGCAGAGAAACGGTTCAACAGCCCAAAGATTCCCGTGTCCCGGAGCGCCCGCGGGGGGGCCCCGGGGCCGAGGTGGTCAGGAGCCAGTTTCCTCAGCCCCTCCCCCCACAGCCCCCTAGTGGGGAGGAGGCAGCTGTCCATTTGTCCAAAGTATTAATGCAACTGAAGCTGTGATATTTCCAACGACTGTAGGAGGAAAAATTAAGGGGAGAGAGGAAATCAAAACAAAACCAACCACCCCCTAAAATCATTTTCTTATTGTACATAACGACCTCATTCTCCTGTATATGCGGAAGATATAACCTTATATTTGGTAAGTGTTTCTTGTGCTATTTTATCACGTGACCTGTTTATAAAAATATATATTAAAAAAGTTGTAAAAACACGTGTCTGAGTTGTTTTCAGGTCATCAGACCATGGCAGGGGAAGGTGTGTCTGCTTCCTTCAACACGTAGAGCTTGGTGCCACTGGAAACACGCCAGTGACCGGCACAGAAGGTCCCAAACCTTTCTTTGCTTTGGGGAGTAGACACTGATACCAAAGTCATGACATAGAATATTAACTCCAAAGTAATATCTAGCCCATCCTTCCAGAAGGGCGCAAAATGAGGCCTGTTTCATGCATTGGGGACCTGAGGTTGAGGGGGGGGCAGGGGTGTACTGTAATCACACAGCACAGCAAGGACAGAACAGGACTCAAAACCAGGAAAGAAAGGGTGGCCCAGAGAGGGTCATCCGATTGCCCCAGGGGGTGTGAACCAGCCGGCTCTGTCAGGCACTGGAGTCGGTGGAGACCGAGACAGGCACGATCCGTGCCTCGTGTAGGTCACACGCGTGTGCCACAGGCAATAACCGGTAAGCGAAGGAATACGTTTCGACAAGCACTGTGGAGGTGACAGTGTCGGGGCCACGTGTTAGATGTGGGCGCCGGGGAAGCCCTCTCAAAACGAGACACTTAAGCTGAACCCTGCCGAGGGGAGAGCGCCGAGAACAATCGCGTGGGCCGGGCAGGCCGGAAGCAGCGATGTAAGCGGCCTTCACTGGAAGTGCGCCAGGACGGGCAGGGGCCGGGGGTCTGGGGGTGATTCGCCGAGCGGCGGGGAGCTCTGCGGCCTTAGGCCAAAGAGCGGTACCGCGCAGCTGTGCGAGGCTCAGATCAGGGGACCGGGGTGGGCCCCAGGGGAGAGGGAGGAAGGAGGCGGAGACGCCGGGAGGGACTCGGGGCTCGGTCAGGGAGGGCTGCCCTCGCTGGGGGAGAGGGAGCACCAGGATGAAAGACCCACCGCTGAGGCGGAACCGCGGGAACGCGGGGCAGCGCCTCTCCCGCAGTTCGGGACCCTTCCTCCGCCTCCCGGCGCTCGGCTGCCTCCTCCGGAACGTCTGCCGGGTGGTGCCCGCTTCCGCTGAGCGGCTGACAGGGACGGACCACTTCCGGCGAGCAGGTGGGCGGGAACGAGAAGGGCTGCTTCCGGCGCGGCGGTTCCGGCCCGGCCCGGTAATTTTAGGCGATGGCTCGGGTGCCGGCGGAGGGAGAGGCTTCGCCGAGCCCTCGGGCCGTGACCCCGCGGCCGCCCCTGCCCCGCGCCGCCGGTGTCTCCTGCCTCCCGTCGGACCAGACCCCTCAGGCTCCTTAAACGGCTTGGCCCTTGAAGTCCTTCTGTGGCCGCCGCGCCCCCCTGGCCCCTCTGCCTCCTCCCCCCGAGGCCCCGGGACGGACTGCGGGGACTACTTCGCGTCCTCGCAGGGACCGACTGATCGAAGGCCCGGCAGCCGCCCGGATCTGACTGTTGGGGGATGGGGCGGGGACCCGGGCTGTCACTGACCGGATAGGGTCCCCCCCCCCCCCGCCAAGTCCGCCGTGTCTCCTTCTGACCGAGGAGCGGCGAACGGTCCTGACCTGGCTCCGCAAGACCGAGCGGCCCAGGACTAAGCAGCGCTGGGGGACCCAAGCAGGGTGGCGGGTCTGAACGGACAGGCCCCTCCAGGCTGAGCTGGCCAGCCCGCTTCACTGGCCTCCTGTCCCCACCCCCCGGGGGAGCCATGGAGAAGATGTCCCGAGTGACCACGGCCCTGGGTGGCAGCGCGTTGACGGGCCGCACCATGCACTGCCACCTGGACGCGCCGGCCAATGCCATCAGTGTGTGCCGCGACGCCGCCCAGGTGGTCGTGGCGGGCCGCAGCATCTTCAAGATCTACGCCATCGAGGACGAGCAGTTTGTGGAGAAGTTGAACCTGCGTGTGGGCCGCAAGCCCTCGCTCAACCTGAGCTGTGCCGACGTGGTCTGGCACCAGATGGATGAGAACCTGCTGGCCACGGCGGCCACCAACGGTGTGGTGGTCACGTGGAACCTGGGCCGGCCGTCCCGCAACAAGCAGGACCAGCTGTTCACGGAGCACAAGCGCACGGTGAACAAAGTCTGCTTCCACCCCACCGAAGCGCACGTGCTGCTCAGCGGCTCCCAGGACGGCTTCATGAAGTGCTTCGACCTGCGCAGGAAGGACTCCGTCAGCACCTTCTCTGGTGAGGCCCTGGAGGTGGGCGGGCAGGTCTTCAGGAGTGCTCCCGCGAGCACTGCAGGAGTGGCTGAGGGTCGGCAGGGGGCAGCGGGTGTGGGACAGGGACGAGGCGGAGCCTGAGCAGATGCTTTGGGTCGCTGCCTCCTCCTTTCCGGCCTCAGAGCCGCGGGCCACCTCACTGAGGGGAGCCCGGGAGCCCTCCAGGGTCCTCAGCTCAGGGCCGGAGAGGGGGCGGAGTGTGCCGCCTGCCCCTGCCCCGCAGGCTCTTTTCCCAGCGGGCCCAGCCCCTCGACTGCCGGCTCGAGGCCGCCTGTCCCCTGTGCACCTTGATGAGACCCAAGTGAAGCACAGGGCAGAGCCCCCAGTCGCCTCAGAGAATTGGGGGCTGGGGGGGCTCTTACAACAGCCCTGAGTTACCTGCGCTGTGGAAACGCTGGAGCCTGTAACGGGGCGGATGTGGACCTTCAAGGTCTCTGGTCTTGGGGCGGCGGGAGGGGGTGCTGACCCAGCGGCTGTAGCTCAAGGTGAAGGGACGGGGGCCGAAGCCGGGGCCCCCTCGGGAGTGCACACAGCCCAGCGGTGCTCAGTGCTCTGAAGGCCGGTCCGGAAGCCAGGTCACGGCTTTGCGCGAGTGCTCAAGGCATATGCGGGATCCAGGGGAAATCGAGGTCCACGTCTTTGCTTCGAAAGCCACACACCACCTGGCACCCTGCTCCCTGACCTGATCTATCCTGTGCCCTCTGTGAAGCGTCTGTCCACGCCGGGCAGGCTTGGGGTGTTCGCCCCACCTTCTAGGCTTCCCAGGCTTGGTCACGGGCAGGCAGGTGACGGCAGTCCAGTCCGTCCAAGGGCTCCACCCTCGGCTGCCCTCTCTCCGGGAGCCTCCTGTGGGCTGGCCCCTCACCCTCTCCCTCCACTGCCGCCCCGCCCACAGGCCAGTCCGAGAGCGTGCGGGACGTCCAGTTTAGCATCCGGGACTACTTCACCTTCGCCGCCACCTTTGAGAACGGCAACGTGCAGCTGTGGGACATTCGGCGGCCTGACCGATGTGAGAGGATGTTCACGGCCCACAATGGGCCCGTTTTCTGCTGCGACTGGCACCCTGAGGACAGGTGTGGGGAGGGTGGGGAGGGGAAGGGAGGGGCAGAGGCAGTGGGGTGGCATGGATGGGCTGCCTCAGAACCTGTGAGGCAGAGAGTGGGGAGCCCTCCCATCCCAGGAGAGGATGATGCCGAGGGTTTCACGAACCTCTTGTAGGGGCTGGCTGGCCACAGGTGGGCGTGACAAGATGGTGAAGGTCTGGGACATGACCACGCACCGCGCCAAAGAGGTGCACTGCGTGCAAACCATCGCCTCGGTGGCTCGCGTCAAGTGGCGCCCCGAGTGCCGCCACCACCTGGCCACCTGCTCCATGATGGTGGACCATAACATCTACGTGTGGGATGTGCGCCGGCCTTTCGTCCCGGCTGCCATGTTTGAGGAGCATCGCGATGTCACAACGGGCATCGCCTGGCGCCACCCACACGACCCCTCTTTCCTGCTCTCCGGCTCTAAGGACAGCACGCTGTGCCAACACCTGTTCCGTGACGCCAGCCAGCCTGTTGAGCGCGCCAACCCCGAGGGCCTCTGCTATGGCCTCTTTGGGGACCTGGCCTTTGCGGCCAAGGAGAGCCTAGTGGCCACTGAGTCTGGGCGCAAGCCCTACGCAGGTGACCGGCGCCACCCCATCTTCTTCAAGCGCAAGCTGGACCCTGCCGAGCCTTTCGTGGGTCTCGCCTCCAGTGCTCTGAGCGTCTTTGAGATAGAGCCTGGTAGTGGCAGCATGAGCTGGTTCGTGGACACGGCCGAGCGTTACGCCCTTGCCGGCCGGCCTCTGGCCGAGCTCTGTGACCACAATGCCAAAGTGGCTCGGGAGCTTGGCCGAAACCAGGTAGGTGGGGTGCCCTGAGGGCATCCCCGGGGCCGTGACCTTGGGGGCTCCTCTGACTGCTACACCCAAACCCTGTCTGGGGTTCAGCACTCAGCTCTGACTGCCTCCACCGCCAGCTGTCACCCTGGTAACTGAGGGTGCCCAGCACCCTGCTGTGAGCCCAAAGGCAGTGCCGTCCTTTGGGTGCGGGTCTCGGGCATTACGGGGTTCAAGTGACCTCTTCTGGCGCATTTTTGCTTTGGGATTTCCCAAGTGTCCCCACTGCGAGGTGCACGCAGCCTCTCGCCATCTCCCTGGGATGGCGGGCTCATTTCCACGTTGGCTGCCTTCAATTTCTGCTTTTGTCTATTCCCCCTGTAGGACGGAGGCTAGGATTTTTGCCTTTGGTGTAGGCCTCAGTTTCCCCAGCTGGGGTGGGTGGGCTAGGATGCTGGGTCCCTGGGGCAGCTGAACATCAAGAGGCTGTGATTCCATCCAGGCTGGCGGGGGCGGGGGGTGGGGGAGTGCTGCATGGGGCACCAGGGACCCAGGCTCCTTGTGAGTGCCCGGTGCCTGCCCCTAGGTGGCACAGACCTGGACCATGCTGCGGATCATCTACTGTAGCCCTGGCCTGGCGCCTGCCACCAGCCTCAACCACAGTGTGGGCAAGGGCAGCTCTTGCGGCTTGCCACTCATGAACAGGTAGACGCCTGGGGATGGCTCTCCTCAGAGGGTGGGACTGTTGGAAGCCGTCTACCCATCGGTCCTCCCTGCCCCCAGTTTTAACCTGAAGGATATGGCCCAAGGGTTGGGCAGTGAGACCAGGCTGGACCGGAGCAAGGGTGACACACGGAGTGACACGGTGCTGCTTGACTCCTCAGCCACACTCATCACCAATGAGGGTAGGCTGGGGGGCGGGCAGGGCGTTGACAGGAGTGGGACCAGGGCATCCCAGAACCAGCTGCCTCTGGAATGCCCGCCCTCCCTTGTGGGCAGATAACGAAGAGACGGAGGGCAGCGATGTGCCCGCAGACTACCTGCTGGGCGACGTGGAGGGCGAGGAGGACGAGCTGTACCTGCTGGACCCAGAGCATGCACACCGTGAGTTGGGGCCGGGAGAGCAGGGTCGGGGGCCGGGGCCAGAGGCTCAGACCCCGCCTTCCCTGTCCCTGCCTTGCAGCGGAGGAGCCCGAGTATGTGCTGCCCCAGGAGGCCTTCCCGCTGCGCCACGAGATCGTGGACACTCCACCTGGCCCCGAGCACCTGCAGGACAAGGCCGACTCGCCCCACGTGAGCGGCAGCGAGGCCGATGCGGCTTCCTTAGCCCCCATGGACTCCTCCTTCTCACTCATCTCTGTGTCCCACGCACTCCACGACAGCCGGCTGCCGCCTGACTTCTTCAGCGCCCTGGTGTGTGACATGCTCCGCTTCTACGCCGAGCAGGGTGATGTGCAGATGGCCGTGTCTGTGCTCATTGTGCTGGGTGAGCGCGTGCGCAAGGACATCGATGAGCAGACCCAGGTGGGTGACCGGGTCTCGGGGAGGGCCTCCCCGCCACCCCCAGGACCGCCCCCCGCGTGTCTGCCCTCACCTGCACCCAGCGCCCCCACCTCCGGGCCTCTTACTGCTCTCCCCTCTCCGGCCGGCCAGGAGCACTGGTACACGTCCTACATCGACCTGCTGCAGCGCTTCTGCCTCTGGAACGTGTCCAACCAGGTGGTCAAGCTCAGCACCAGCCGCGCCATCAGCTGCCTCAACCAGGCCTCCACCACCCTGCACGTCAACTGCAGCCACTGCAAGCGGCCCATGAGCAGCCGCGGCTGGGTCTGTGACCGGTGCCACCGCTGCGCCAGCATGTGTGCCGTCTGCCACCACGTGGTCAAGGGTCTGTTCGTGTGGTGCCAGGGCTGCAGTCATGGCGGCCACCTGCAGCACATCATGAAGTGGCTGGAGGGCAGCTCCCACTGCCCTGCAGGCTGCGGCCACTTGTGCGAGTACTCGTGACCTGCCCGCGCGGGGCCGGGGAGGGGGCGGCTGGGCGCGCGAACCAAATAAAGGAAGCGGGAGCCGCAGTCTGAGGCTGCCTGTCGCCCCGTCGTGCCGCCGAGGGCCCCGTTCCCGCGCTGGGCGACTGGGGTGGGTGGGTGGCGGCGTCGCCATGGGAACTGGCGAGGGCCGCTAGCCCGGGTCCGGGGGCCTTCGCTCCGCCCCTTCCTTCCGGGGCGGGCTAAAGGAAGATGCTTCCGGGCCGTTGCTGCGACGACGGGGCTCCCGGCATGCCTCGCAGCGGCGGGCCGATGGCGTCGGGGGCGCGGCAGCCGCCGCCGCCGCCGCCGCCGCCGCCGCCGCCGCCGCCGCTGCCGCTGCTGCTGCTGGCGTTCTGGACGCTGGCGGGCCCGGCCCGGCCCGGCGCCGCGGAGGCGGGCGACGGAGGGTGGTGAGCGGCCGGGGCGCGCGGGGGGACCCCGGGCGGGCCGGGGGGGGGGCGCAGGGGCGCTGACCGGCTGTGCCCGCAGGCAGCGGCGCGGGCCTGGGGCGCCGGCGGCCGTGGCGGAGGAGGAGCGCTGCGCGGTGGAGCGGCGGGCCGACCTCAGCTACTCCGAGTTCGTGCAGCAGTACGTGCGCCCCCTCGCACCGGCCACCACCCCCCTCCACACACAACCCCCCCCCACCGCCCAATCCCCGGAGCGCCGATGTCGCGCCCTTTTTTGCCGGCCCGTCCTCCTCGACCTCCCAAGATCTGCTTGAAGTAACGCGTGTGGGCTGGGGCGGGCAGGCACGGGTCAGACTTGGCCGTGACTCTTACCTTCCAGCTACGCCTTCTCCAGACCCGTCATCCTGCAGGGACTCACCGACAACTCGGTGAGTGCGGGCGCCCTCCCTCCTGGCCCCTATTCGCCCGCGCTGGGCCCAGCCCTCGAAGTCTTCTCCCCCCTCCCCTTTAGAGGTTCCGGGCCCTGTGCTCCCGAGAAAGGCTGCTGGCCTCGTTTGGGGACAGCGTGGTTCGGCTGAGCACCGCCAACACCTACTCCTACCGGAAAGGTGAGCTGCCCCACTCTGCTTGCCAGCATCCTGCAGGCGGCCCCCGCGGGTCCTGACCAGCCCCTTTCCCGCAGTGGACCTGCCCTTCCGGGAGTATGTGGAGCACCTGCTACACCCCCAGGACCCTACCTCCCTGGGCAACGGTGAGTCGGATTTGGTTGGCCATGGGGTGGGATGGGGGCACTGGAAGTGCTCCCTTGCCAAAATCCCTGCGTCTCCTGTCTTCTTTGCTGGCAGACACCTTGTATTTCTTTGGGGACAACAATTTCAGCGAATGGGCATCGCTTTTCCAGCACTATTCCCCACCCCCACTTAGTCTGTTGGGTACCACTGCTGCTTACAGTTTCGGAATTGCAGGTGGGTACCCTGCAGGAGCCGGGAGCTGGGGGGGACACTACAGATCGGCTTTGGTTACCAACTGCTCTTAACTCCACAGCAGCCGGTTCTGGAGTGCCTTTCCACTGGCACGGGCCTGGGTTCTCAGAGGTGATCTATGGCCGCAAGGTCAGCACGGGATGGGGGTTGAGGCTTGGGGCTTCCTGACTGCAACCCGGAGTGACCTTGCTGCTCCCATCCCCAGCGTTGGTTCCTGTATCCCCCTGAGAAGACACCGGAGTTCCACCCCAACAAGACCACACTGGCCTGGCTTCGGGACGTGTACCCGGCCCTGGCACCATCTGCGAGGCCCCTGGAGTGCACCGTCCAGGCTGGCGAGGTCAGGAGCGGACAGGAAGGGGCCGCCGGGCTGGACCAGATGCCACCAGCTAATTTCTGTGTCCCTCCCCCATCCCCGACCAGGTGCTGTACTTCCCTGACCGATGGTGGCATGCCACCCTCAACCTGGACACCAGTGTTTTCATCTCTACCTTCCTCAGCTAATCAGAGCGGGCGGCTGGTGAGCCCAGCACACACCAGCACACACCCCTGTAGTGCTCACAGATTTTATTACAGGACAGTGGTGGCAGCAGCCCACCCTCACCTGCTGTTTCTGGCCCAGACAGGTGGAGGTGGGGTTCATGGTCCAGCAGCAAAACTGATGAGGGTGGGGGTGGGGGTGGGGACACTGGGGCAGGGATCTAGGGCCACAAACTATGTACAGGGACTGGGAGCTACTGCCCCAAGGCCCTCCTGGGCCGGGACGGTAGGCAAGGCGGGCAGCCCTTGCACTCGCCTGGCCTCAGTAGTCCTCCACCCAACCGTTCTCAGAGATGAAGGCATCAATGACCTCTTTCATGGCCAGGTTCGGGATGAGCTGTTCCTGGGTCAGAGGACTCCGGGTGACAGGGTCAAAGTGACCCACGCGCTGCAGTGTGCAGTGACAACAGGGTCAGAAAGTGCTCAGCGGTTATGGGTCCTGCTCCCAACACTTGTGGGCCTCACCTGCAGGTGCTCCTCGATGTCCTTGCGGTCGTAGGTGATGCCACTGGGTGTGATGCACGGCTCCCGCATGAGCTCAAAGCTGATCTTGCCACACAGGTAGTCGGGGATGTCTCGCTTCTGCAGCGCAGGGAGTCAGGTCAGGCACCAGGAAGGAGACACGGCTCCGATTCCTGCTACCCAGAGGACAGGTGGCTTACCTTTCTCTTCTCATCCACCTGGGAGAAAAGCTCATCCATGTCTGCTAAGTACTTGTCCTGCGGAGAAGCAAGCGGCTGCGCGTGGGCCAGACGCTCCATCCCCCTTCCCCAGGCACAAGCACCCTCCCACCACAGGCACGCGGATGCGCACACACCCACACACGGGCTGGGGCACCCTCACGTGCTTGGCCTCGATGCAGGCCTGCTGGGCCCGGATGTGGCCATCATCCTCTTCACCCTCGTGGTTTCTCTGGCATTCTTCCAGCTCCCTGGGGGTCGACCAGGAGCTAGTCAGAAGTGGGTCTGGCCAGGAGAGGCCACACTCCACCCCGACCTTGGGCTGGTTCAGATTTCATTTCCCCCCATCTCCTCTCGCCCATGTTGGCCTTCAATAAACACTTGTGTTCTTGACTCGACTCGGAGTTGGCCTGGGGGTGGGTGGGGCCCTGGAGCCTGCCACTCGCACAGCCCACCTCTCCCGCTCGGCCACAATGAGCCGGGTGAGGTAGGAGTGCAGCTCGTTCTCCTGGTGGATGCGCCGCTCCTCAATGCTGTTCCAGCGCTTCTTCTTGGCGATGCGCAGGGCACTAGGGATGTCATCCCCGAAGTTGAGCCGCTGCTCCTTGGCGAGGTTGTAGGCTGCGGGAATAGGGGCTTCAGGTCACCTTCTGGCCAGACCACCCACCTGGTCCCAGGCACCCCTGTAACCTAAGAACCCGCAGGCCCACCTCGCTGCAGATTGGCAATGGCCTCGTCATAGCTCTCCATCTCCAGCTGGCATTGTCCCAGGAAGAAGTGTGCCTTCACGGACTGCCCGTCCAGCTCCAGGGCCCGCCGGCAGTCCGCTAGGGCCTGCTCGTGCTGCTGCATCTTCAGGTAGCACAGTGCCCGGTTGGTGTAGTACACTGCCACCAGAGGATTCCGGGTCTGGGGACCAAGGCCGGGCCAGCCAGCATGAGGCAGTGAGGTCTGCGCGCCCGCCTCTGTCCTAAAACCTATCCCAGTTTGGAACCCAGGGCTAGAACCAAGACACTAGAGATTTCTCTGCCTCAGAGCTGCTGCACGCTAAGGATTAGTGGCGGGTGCACTCCCGGTCCCGAGGCCTGCCCCAGCCCACCTTCGTGACTCCCAAGAAATTGTGCCAAGGTAAATTTTCGGAGACCTGTAGAGATCCCCAGCTTTGGGCCTGGGGTTCTCTGGGAACAAGGATCCCTCGTCCCCTGCCCGGGGTCTTCAAGCACCGTGAAGCTCCCACCCGCGATACTTCTCCAGCAACCAGCACTGGCTGGAGAGTCGCGGCCTTGACTCCTCTGGAACAAGAGCATCACTGAACTCTCGGGGCCCAAACACTCCCACGTACGCACCGGGAGCCTCCGAAGGCCCGGCGGGAACGGTCAGGCAGGGGTTCGGACGGCCCCGCCCCCTCCCCCGGCCCGGTCGCGGATCCCCTCCCCGGCGCCGCGTGCACTCACGATGGCGCGGCCGTAGCAGGCCGCCGCCTCCGGATACTTGCGGCCCACGAAGAGCCGGTTGCCCTGCTCCTTGAGCTCTTGCGCGCTCGGGCTTTTTTCGGGGCTTCCGCCGCCGGCGCCCAGCCGCGCGCCGCCCTCCTTCTCCTCCTTGCCCTTCATGGCGCCGCGCGGCACAGCCTGGGCTCCGCTCCCAGGCTCCGCGTCTGGCCCGCCCAGCGCCCGCAGCCCGAGCCCGCAGCCCGAGCCCGCGATCCGCTCGGGCCCGGTCCAGCGATCCGCCACCGGAACTTCCGGCCGCGGTGGGCGGGGACGCGTGTGCGTCCGACGGGCTGCGGGGGTGGGCCGGCTGGAGCATGCGCTCGAGGCCAAGCGACCGGCGACTTGGGAAGTGTAGAGGAGCGTCGAGAGTAACCGGGGCCGATGTCAGCCCCGCCCCGCCGGCAAACATGGCGGCTGCCCGCGGGCAGGGGGACCTTCGGCCTCCAGCCGCGGGGCCGCGGTCCCGGCGCTCCACGGGGCGGGGCTGCGGGCGCGCGGCGACCGCCGGGGGCGGCCGGAAGCCCTGGGCCGATGGCCGGGCGGGCCACCCCGATGCCCGAGTCTCCGTCACCGCCCTTCCCCAGGTGTCGAGAGAGGTGCCCGCGGCCACCGAGGGCCGAGCGGAGAAGCACGTGACACGGGACGAGCTGGATCGGCTGCCGGCGTGGAAGCGGGTGGTGAGGGCTTCCCACGTGTGGGGCGGGGCCTCGCGGCGTGGGGGCGGGCCCCCTGGTGAGGGCCACCACCGTGTGACCCCCCCCCCCAGCCCGATCTGGCCGCGGAGCTGCGGCTTGCGGAGCTGGTGGTGTCGCGCTCGGCCGCCGCCCTCCGCCTCCTGGCCGACGTGCGGGCAGCCGTACGCAGTGGGCCCCGCCGCTGCCTCGGGTTAGTCGGGAGAGCTGGGCGCCGCGGCGGGGTCGCGAGAGCAGGCCTGTTAGTGACCTTGTCTGTCAAGTGAGCCCAGGGCCACGTCCATGACATTGGGGGGTTCCCTAGGAATGGCAGCCCTACGCTGAGGTTGTCCAGACGCTGGCGGGGCGTCAGGGCAGCCCCTTCACTGCCCACAGCAGTCCTGGCCGCAGGAGCTCCACAGGCGGCAGGCAGCCTTCGCGTCCGACGCCGCAGTGGCGCAGTGGCGGGCCTGCCAGCGCTGCAGTACGTCCTCAAGCCCGAAGTGTTGCACCCGAGCCGGGTGCGAAGGCCCACCGCAGAGGGGCAGGGCCCGTCGGAAGGCAGGGAGGGCATCCAAGACCCTGGTCAGGCTGGCGGGCGCAGGGCCGTACAGGATAGATTGGCCAGCATCTTGGGGCCCCAGACTGCCTCTGCCCCTCCCTAGATAGTACCTGAGGGTCGTGGACCCCTCACCATGTGCAGACAGCCCTATGGACATGGGCTGCGGGGCAGAAGCCGTGCCCAGACCTTGGCCCCAGACCTTGGCCCCAGCCCGGCCACCTGATGACACCATGCCAGCCAAGTAGTGCAGGGCCCGGACTGACTGAACTTGGCTGTGGCCCAGGGCCTGTTCACCTGCCCAGCAACCTCAGGCTGCTCTGAGGTTTCTCTGAGTGGCAAGCTGGCCGAGGAGGAGGCTGGCTGGTGCAGGAGCTCAATAAATGCTTGCTGAACTCTCACCTGACTCGGAGGACCACCCCACTCCCGCTCGCACCTGCCCTCCCCCCCATACAAGTGCAAAAGAGCGAGAGAGCAGCTCGGGCTGTCCCCACGGAGGGAAGGGCCCTCACAGTCTGCTCAGTGAGTGGGAGGGAAGCCAGGCCCGCCCTCAGGGCCCTGGTGCAGCCACCTGGTGCTGTGTAAAATATTTATTCGTTTTCCAAAAAGGCTCAGACCGCAAGTCGTGGGGGAGAGGCCGGGGCAGGGTCTCCTCCAGGGCCACACTTGGGGACCTCCACTGCCTGGCTAGGCAGTCCTACCTCCCCAGGCCTGGGAGGGGGTGGCCAGGGCTGATGTAAGGCTTGGCCTGGACGCCACGGGCTACAGGGCCCACCGGTCCCCACGGAGGACAAGCAGTCTTGAGATGTGCATTCACAGAGGATGGACACGCGGGCTCGCCTGATGGCTGGCCCACACACGCCTGTGCCCTGGCCTGTGTGGCCCCGGGGAGCCCATCAGGGTGGTGGGGGGATGTGGGCGCCTAGCAAGTCATAGGCGAAGACGTTCCAGAAAATGGCAAAGAGCAGGAAGGTGCCATAGGCAAGCAGCACCACCCACCAGCCACACTGGTCCCGAAGTCGCTCCTCATAGCTGCGCAGGATGGTCAGACCCATGCTGACCCCGACCACCGCACCCGCCAGGTGTGCCATGAAGCTGGGCTGTGGGCCTGAGGCAGGGAGTGGTGGGGAAAAGCGGAGCCACACGGCCCGGCCCACCTCGGAGCTCACTGCAGAGAAAGGCAGCAGGCGGGAGGCGCCCTGGCCTTGGGCTGAGGCCCCCCGGCCCCCCGGCCCCCTACTTACTGCACACCAAGGCCAGCACCATCCTCAGCAACTTGTAGGGACACCTCATCCCAGCCCAGTTCTGATGGGAGCGTGAGACAGAGGCTGTGAGACAGGCCTCGTGGGCCCCTCCCCACACCCGCCCCACAGTCTGCCCTGTTACCATGACGACGTTGGC
Source organism: Cryptoprocta ferox (assembly GCA_028646485.1). Lineage (NCBI taxonomy): Eukaryota > Metazoa > Chordata > Mammalia > Carnivora > Eupleridae > Cryptoprocta > Cryptoprocta ferox. The sequence continues at coordinate 541,203 of CM053564.1, read as the reverse complement.
CAGGTGTGCCGAGCACAAGGCGTAGACCCCACCAGAGCCCCCCACCACAGGGGCCCGCATGTCGGTAATGGAGACAGTCAGGGAGCCTGTGTGAGCAAAGGGAGAGCCATGAGAGTGAGGCTCACCAGTGACAAGGCCAGGGGGCACGTGCCTGCCTCACCTGCCAGCACCCCGGCCAGGTAGAGCAGGCTGATGCGGAGCAGACCGTGCACCATCTCCAAGGGCACCCCGATCATCAGCTGCAGGAGCGCGTTGAACCCTAGCTGCTCCAGGCTGGCCGTGGGGGTGTGAACAGATGTGAAGTCAGCCAGGAGGCCACCGGTGCCCCCACCTTGAGGCTCCACCCGAGAGATGCCAGAGGCGGGCCCCGACTCACCCAACGTGCATGAACATGTAGGTGAGGAAGCGCCAGGCTCGCGCACGGTGGCCCGGATGGTACACGAGGGGGCTCTTCATGTACTCGGGGTGGTAGGTCTGCAGCACCCACTTGTTGAGACGGGCCCCGTAGCACAGGAACACGACGATCTGGGAGACAGAGGAGTCAGGGCCGGGCAAGGCCAGGCATGTGCGCGGCTCCCAGGGTGGCGGACAGCTGGGCACACCTGGGCAAGGGTGACGGACGCCATAAACACGGGGGGTGGGCAGCTGCGGTGCCGGTACAAGTACCAGCGGCGGTCCACCTCCCGGGGCAGGATCTCGTAGGCAACGTAGCGCACGAACCGCTTGTAGACGCCCAGGCCTGGCTCGTCCGGCGGCCCGTCCCGGGGCACAGCCCTCTGTCCGTTGGCGATGGCCCGCTTAAAGCTGCTGGAGCGTTTACTGCTGATCTGGTGGGGGGGGCCCTAAGCATGGGCCATCATACTCCCTGCCCCCGCCCCGCCCCCAGCCACCCTGCCCCTGGGCCCCACCCAGCTTCTCGTAGAGTCTGAGTCCCTGCCCCAAGTCCACACCACTCCCCCGTGGGAAGGGTAGGGAGTGAGGGCTGCCTGCCCACCCCACTCTGGCCAGGGCACTGTGCCCGGACCCCTGCTGTCTGCCCATTTTGGCACTGACCAGGTCCACCAGCTCCTGGTAGCAGACCTGGCCCCGCTCGTTGCTCTGGGCCAAGGCCACCAGCATGTCCAGCTTGGCCGGGTCCAGAGGCAGCTCATGGCTGTGCACCAGGCCAGTGAAGGTGTCCGCACCGATGAAACCTGTGTTCTCAGGGTCCAGCTGCTGGGGTGGGGGTGGGGGGCCGCCGGCCAAGGCTTGAGGGCGGGTCGGGCCAGCCGGGAGAGGCAGGCTCCAAGCACCCTGGGGCCAGACCTCTGTACCCACAGGGTCCCAGGGGCTGCCAGGACACCAGTGCCTGGGTCCCAGGCCTTCAGCTCCTACAGCTCCTAGGGGCCTCCCCACCTCATTTCTGCCCTGCCCGTCCTCCTAGAAGGATAGGGCCAAGGTCTGGCGACAGTCTCCCTCCCTTACCTCCCCAGGCGCCCTGGTGTGGCTAGCCCTCTCCTGGGGTCTCACGCAGGGGGCCAAGGTCGTGGGGGAGGGGGCTTGAGAGGCCCGGCGCCACGCGGGGTGGGGGGGCTGGACCCGGCTCTCTGGGAGCTCCGTCGCCTCGGCCCAGCCCGACGGCGGAGGGCTGCGGCGGGGGCGGTGCCGGCGCCCCCCACCCACCCCACGCACCTGCTCCTGGATAAGCTGCAGCAGCGAGCTCCTGTCCATAGAGCCAGGAGGGGCCGGGGGCCGGGGGCCGGGGTCGGCGGCCGCGGCCGGAAGGGGCTGCTCTGCGGAGGAGTCCGCTCCGCCCCGGCCCGCCCGCTCCGCCCGGCGCCGCGTCACCGAGCCAGAGCCGCCCGCCCCCGCGCGCGCGCTGCCGCCACGCGCGGCCGAGACACGCGCGCGCCCTGCATGCGGACGCGCCCCAGGCGGTTACAGTCGCGACCGGGAGCGGGGGTCTCGCCGCCCCGCTGGCCGCCTTCCCGTTCCGGGCCGGGGCCGCTCATTACGTGGGGACAGCGGCTGGGAAACTGAGTCACAGGGCAGCGCCGGGATCCCTCCCGCACGCGCGCGCGCGCGCCCCTCTGCTTGGGGCCTCAGCGCTGAAGCCACCTCCTCCGGGAAGCTTGAAGCCACCTCCTCCGGGAAGCTTTCCTGACCACCGCACTGCCTGTGGGTCTTTACCAGGCCAGGGCTCTCTTAAAGGTGCCGGCCTGCCTTCCAGAGACGCTTGCTTCGGGGGGGCGGCAAGAACGCACGGCAGCCTGTGGGGACCAAGGCCCCCAGGGCAACTAGCAGGAGTCCGGGACGCTCCCGAGCAGCTGTCCCTGGTCAGTCCACGGAGACTGATCCACGGCACCCGCCTCTGACCACTCCTGCAGCCGCGATGCTGTGAAGTGGAACCTCCAGTTCGCCGGGGAGCCGGGGCCGACCCATGGACACTGGGGCAGAGCCCCCAACACGAGGCTGCCAGGAGATAGCAAAGGTCGCTACTTCCCGGGGAGGGCAAGTGGGCCCCTCTAGCAATAGAGGTGACAGGGACCAGCAGGTGAGAGCCGAACCTGTGGGCCAGAGGGCTGGCGGAAGGACAGTTTGAGTCAACCCGACCCTTCAGCAGGCCTGAGCACCCTGTGGAGTAGGGAGCCGCCCAGCCTCCTACAAAGAACACGCTGGGACTTGGAGAAGGTGCCTGTCAGCACTGAGATGGCAGGAGGGAAGGGCACCCAGCCGCACCACAGGCGCTCTGCTCCAGACCCCACAGCACGTACTGACCAAACCCCTGGGAACCCCAAGCCGGGCCCCCTCCTCAGCCCTGCAGGCAGGGGCCGTCTGGCTGTCCCCTGCCCAGTGAGAGGCGCAGAGGCCCCTGGTCAGGGTGTGAGGCAACAGGGTAGATCCCCCAGGCCAGGGCCAGACCTGCACACCAGAGGCGGGGGACACTTGGGCACGCCCAGTCCCGCCTCAGAGTCCCCAGTCTTCGGCACACCACAGCCCGGCCAATGGGATGCGGAGATTGGGGGTGCGGTGGGGGTGGGGAGAGCAGTGCTGTGGGGGACACCTGGCTCCAAGGGGGGCGGCAGGCATCAGGAGCCTCTCGGGTATCAGATCCCCTCTGGCCACTGTGGACCTTTAAGGGTGCAGAGGCTGGCGAGCTGCAGGTGGGCCATGAGTGAGACCCCCAGGCCTGGAGGAGGCGTGGGGGAGGGGTCGGTGGTGAGTTTTCAAACCCAAGTGAGGCACAGGACACGTTTTAGCGGATTTAAGAAAAGTCATCTTCAGAAAGCAGGATTTGAGACGCAAAAGACAGACACCAGCGAAGTTTAATCAGGAAACCCAAGCTGATGCCTTCTGTGAGAGGTGCGGCACTGGACTCGTCTCCGAACCAGGGAGGAGGAAGGCCACACGGTGCCACCACACCACTTCCTGCCCTCACTCCACCTCTGGCCTAAAGTTCTGTCTTCGGTCGCCCTTCACGCCCACTGGCTGTCTGGGACCAGAAAGGTGTGGAGCCCTGAGAAATGTTGGCAGTCTGGGGTCACTGGCTTCCTCACCCATGGATGTCCAGTGGCCCCAGGACCCACCCATGGGTCTTGGGCAGGGGTGGGGGCAGGGCAGTGGGCAAAGTGTCCCCAGAAACCAGGTTCAGACAGAAGTTAGGCTCCCTCGAACAGATGGCCCCAACACCAGCACCTGGGGGCCCCTGATGCCTCATCGGCTCTTCACCAGGGCCCTGTAGAGTGAGAAGCTGAGGACAGCAGTGACGGCAGCCCCGATGACCCCCAGTGTCACCCGAAGCCAGAAGGAGGTAGAGTGCAGCTCCCCGTGGGCCAGGTGTCTGCAGGAGAGAGAGGCCAGCTGGAGGTGGCCCCGGGACGCTGCCACCGCCCCCGCCCCGCCTCCTGGGAAGTCACAGAGCCCATGCGGCTGTTAGCGTGGGGCCCGACAGCGAGGCCAGGCCCGCCCTGCCCCCGAGTGACTCCAGCCGCCACACTACAGCTGTGTCTCTCCCGGTGACAGGCCTCCCACCACGGGGGCTGCGTGCCGGTACCCACGGGAAGGCGGCCATGGCGGCGAGCCGGGTGAAGACGGCAGTGCCGGGCCCGGCCAGGCGGGCACAGGAGAACGGGGCCGGGGCGGGCAGCCGGTGTCTGCGGCAGAACTCCGCGGGGGACAGGCCAGGGGGCGAGACGCCCTCGGGCAGGTCAGCCTTGGAGGACACAAAGAGGCAGGGGGTCTGCCCGTCCATGTAGTGGCGCTGCGGAGAGAGGGCCGCGTAAGGGTGTGACCCCCGGTGGCCCGGGGCCTGTCCCGGAGGGCTGGGCACGGGGGGGGGGGGGGGGGCTTGCCTTGTAGACGCTGGCACAGAACGCAAAGGACCCGGGGTCGCTGCCATCGAACATCAAGCAGGCGACGTCACAGGCCGCGTCGGCCGCGGCGGCCAGGAGGCTGTCTGCGCTCACCTCGCACAGCTAGACGGAGGGTGCTCTCAGGGAGGGTGCGGGGCTCGGCCCCCGGGCGCCATCCCCCAGCGCGGACCCGGGCTCCACCCCAGGCCCCGCACCCCACACTCACTATCAGGTACTTCTCCTGCCCGTTGACCTGCACCGTGTTGATGGCGTAGGCGGCGGGTTCCTCGGGGAACTCCCGGGGGTCCTGGCGTGGAGGAAGGAGGCACCTGAAGGCAGCGGCCTGGAAGCCGCCCAGACCGCCTTGCCCCTGGGCGGGGGGCGGGGAGGCCCGGGGCAGGAGCCGGTCCCCTCGCCCTGGGACACGCGGACGCTCACCCCCAGGCGGCGGCCGAGGAAGGCCTGCAAAAAGGCGGACTTGCCCGCCCCGCGGGCTCCCACCACCTTGCACAGGAGCACGTTCCTCTGCGTCTGCCCCTTCTCCTGGTCCAACCTCTTCTCACGAGTGACTGTGGACAGACAGCCAGGGTGTGACCGAGGGGGCCGCCGGGGAGGGGCTGGGCTCGGGGCGACGGCGGACGCCCACCTGTGATGGCGTGGGCCTGGGAGTCCTGCTCGCAGAGAGTGGGGTAACCCAAGTAACCAAGGTGCTCGAGACAGCGCCGGACGTCCAGGTAAGTCATCAGACTGGGGGACGGGAAGGACAGGAGGGACGTGAGGGCGGGGAGGCGTGAGGCCGCCGCCAAGCAGACGGGGGACGGGAGGGGAGGGCAGGGGTGGCACTCACGTCCACTGGCAGAGGTACCCGTGCAGGGGCAGCCGGCCAGCCTCGGTGGGGACCTCACAAGGCAGCCGGGAGCCCCAGGGCGCGGCCGGAAACACGCTGAAGAAGCTGTCCAGCTCCACGGGCGAGAGGCTGCCGTCGTGGTCCTACGGGCAGAGAGGCCGTGGGGACACGTGCCCGGAGGCCAGGGGGCCGCGGGGTCGCGCGGCGGAAGTCCTGACGCCCTCACCTGATCGTGCTTCTCAAACACCCTCTGCACAAACTGGTAGCCGAAGTGGTTGAGCTCGGTGCTGCAGCCAGGGGGCACGTGCAGCCTGCAGGGGTGGCAGGGGCTGTCCGGTGCCCAGGGGAGCCGTGCCCACTGCGCTCCCCACACCTCCCGTGTCCCGGGACGGGGAGGCTCCCACACCGCCCTGTCGGCAGAGTGGGGACTGCCCGCACATCCGTGGCAAGCCGCCTCCCTGAGCCATCCCGGCCCAACCCTGAGGGCCCCCGCGAGGATCGGGGCCCCCCCGCAGCACCGGCCCAACACGGAGCCCCAGCCGCCACTCACGGCGGAACGAGGTAGTCTGTGCTCAGCTCCAGCGTGTCGCCGTAGCCGAAGCGCCGCAGGATGGCCCACGTCGTCTCGTGGCGGCCTCGCTGGATGAAGAGCGTGTTCAAAAAAAGGAATCCTGTTCAGAAAGACGCAGAAGAGCAGTAGCGCTGGGCACGGCCCGACCCCCTCCCCGCACCCGGGGTACAGGCAGGGTCGGGACTCACCGTCCAGGGTCAGCCGGTCATCACGCACACCTCCCGCCACGTTCTTGCACACCACCATCTTCACGTCCTCCAGGGCCTGAGGGGCCAGGGGGTGCCCGAAGCAGGATTTCTGCCCCCGAGGGAAAGTCGCCATCAGCCGGCCAGCCGCCTCAGCGACCGCTCAGCGTCACTAAGGGCACCCGAGGCACGGAGCACAGCTGTGCCCTCGAGGGGTGGGCACCAGCAGCAGAGGGGACCGCACCTGGAACGCGTTGAGTTCCTCGTCACTGAGCGCCTGATCTAGGTCCTGGTCTGAGAGCCTGAAGATGCGCGTGAGGGCCTGGACACACGCGGGCCTCAGCTGCAGGGACAGCCGGCTCAGCACATACCCGCCCCAGCGCCCCCGGCGGCTCGGCCTCCTCACCCCTGCCTGCGGCCCACCTGCTTGGCCTCAGGGTCGTAGAGCGGGGCCGTGGGGTGCAGCACAGCCTTCTGCGCATAGTAGAACAGCTCCGAGATGTTCCGCAGGTTCTTGGCAGAACACTGGTGGCCACGGGGACAGGCTCAGAAACGTGCCCAATACCGTCCCCAAGGGGGAGATGCAGGTCTGAGGTGGCGAGGCCGCACCTGCCCTCCAGGAGACCTGCTGAGGTCCCGGGGGCAGGGGCGCAGGGGCGTGGGCTGCAGGGCCTGGCCCCACGTGCCACTCACCTCCACGCAGGTCTCAATCTCAGGGAACTGGCTCATGATGGGCAGCACGGCCTCCATGGAGCTGCCCGGCCGCAGGTCTGATTTGTTGCCCACCAGGATGATCGGAACCCTGGGGAGAGAGACCCACGGTCAGCGTGGGTGGAGGAACGGGTGGGGCCCACCAACCCCCAGGCACTGCCCGTTACCTGGAGCCCCTCTCGGTTCCCCCATTCACCAGTGGGATCCATTTGGTTCGGATCTGAAAAGCAAGGCCTGGGCATAAGGAGAGGGGCCCGCCTGCCCCACGGCTCCCACCTGGAACTCACGCCTAGACGGGGGGAGGTCAAGGCCCACTGAGGGACAAAGTCACAGACGCTGGGAGTGTGCCCCCTTGGAGGGAACAGCAGGTGGGACCTCCCATGATCCTAGCAGACTCTCCCAAGGGACCTGGGATCGGCAGCCCAAGGCAGCCGTTCCACAGACTTCGGACCACGACCACGCTGTGGGGAGACAGGGCCACAGGAGCTCCCCGGGAAGCTGCGGGGGTCCTGGCTGCCGGCCCCCAGCACGCAGCGTGGCTCTGTGAGGTTCCCTGAAGCACTCGTCAGAGATGGGGCCAGGCACGGGTGCAAGTCGCTCAAAGCCTGGGTCAGCTGAGTGTCCCCCTGAAGTCCGTGTGGACGGTAGCACGGAGGTGGGGCCGGCGGCAAGGACCTGGGATGGGTCAGGAGCTCTACTGCCTCACCTTCTCAATGGTAGCCTCCTCGGACACGTCATACACCACACACACCACGTTTGCCTGCGGGGAAGTGGGTGAGGCACAGCGTGACCACGGGCTTCCTGCTCCACGCTGCCCTCGACGGGGCCAGCAGCCCTGTGGCCTATGCTCCCCAGCGGCCGTCGCCTGCTCCCACCTGGCAAGGCCTTCCTTGTGGTGTTGGGCCACGGCCGCCAGGCCCAAGCCCCGCAGCCTGGTCAGTGAGTCCCCTGGAGGGCTCAGGACAGACCCTGCCACCCCAGAACTTGGCACCCCAGCCCTGCATTCCCTTGTCACCTCAGGCAGAGAAAATAACAGAGACAACGCCACGAAGGATGACGGTGCCAAAAAGGCCACCTCTGAGCAACCGCGGTCATTACCCTTGCCCAGCGATGCCCCAGGACACAGTACGGGCTGCAGGGACAGCTGCCTGCCCCCAACCTTCCCCAGCGGAACCTGGTTCAGGCACAGATCCTCCTGATAACATATGACCAACGATGACCTGTGGCCGCGGCCACAGCACCCACTACGGTCCAGAGGCTCAGAGCGGCGGGCTGGACTAGGGGTGGGAGACAGGTGGGGAGAAGGTGGAGGCCGCTCCCGAGGGCCCACCGGAAGAGCACACAATGGGTGCACAGAGCCAAGGGGCTGGCCAGCCACGTGGTGTGGGTAGCACGGTCCCTTTTCTCCCCGGCACCCAGCGAGGTGACGCAGAGGAACCGGACAACTCTCAGTGCTGAGAGCTCAGGGCGGAACTAGCGAGGCCTCGGGCACCCTGAGCACCTTAGTCTAATACCTCGGAGAGAGAATCGGATCAGGTGGAGGCAACACCCCCCCTTTTTTTTTTTTTTTCCAATTTTCGCATGTTTGTTTATTATTGAGACAGAGAGAGTACAAGCAGGGGAGGGGCAGAGAGAGAGGGAGACACAGAATCCGAAGCAGGCTCCAGGCTCCGAGCTGTCAGCACAGAGCCCGACACGGGGCTCGAACCCACGAACCGTGAGATCATGACCTGAGCCCAAGGCGACGCTGACCCGACTGAGCCCCCCAGGCGCCCCCTCAGCACCCCTTTCTGCGCCCTCAGGACAGGTACCTTGTGAATCTCGTCCTGAAGCTCCTCCGCCGTCTGCTCGGCCTCTGCACAGAAAAGACACCCCACTGCAGACCCGCCCGACGCCTGTTCCGGGCAGAGGCACGCGCTGGGCCTGGCGGCGCTACCTGAGTAATCCACGATGTGGGTGGGCACCTTCTCCGGGGTGACGTCTGCGGGAATGGTGATCTCTTCTGCCCGGGGAGGGACCTGGAAAAGACGCGGCGCACCGGTGGCCCGGGGACGGAGGACGGTCGCGCCCCTGAGAGAGGCATCGAGGGGTGCGGCCGCGCTCGGCTCTTACCTCCGCGGGGAACTCCTCGCCCACGAGCGACAGGATCAGCGACGTCTTTCCCACCTGGGCTGCGCGGGGCGGCGCGGTCAGCGCGTCGGCCAAGAGCGCGGTGCGCCCCCCCCACCATCAGGCCGAACCCTCGCCCCGACCCCGGTGACCCCAACACCCCCGCCCAGCTCCCAAGCCCGGGCGCCTACCCTCGCCCAGGAGCAAGATGCGCACATCCCGCTTCATGGCGGCCGCACGGGTCCGGATTCGGATACCGACCCCCACCCCGATCCCGGCCCCGACCCGCGCTCTCCCACTTGCCCGCACTTCCGCCCCCCTCCCGCACTTCCGCCCCCGCCCGCGGCGCCGCACTAACGAGCGAGGCGGGCCAGAGCGCCCGGGCTGTGCGGCGGCGCCACCGCGCGGGCACACTGGGCACTGCAGGCCCCGCGCCCCTCGCCCAAGGTGCGGCGCCACCCCCGCAGGTCGGCGGCGAGGCCCTGACCCGCCCGCTGTGGGCCGGGAGCAGGTCTGGGCGCTCGGTGCAGGCTGAGCTCAGGCCAGGGCAGCAGGATCCTGGAATGACCATCTCACGATGCCAGAATGCAACAGCCACGTTTATTTGAACTTCGCAGGGCGGAAGCATAGAAAAGCCGTCAGATCAAGAGCACTTTCCCTTTAGTTCAGGGTCTTGACATTTACAGCCGCAGGTGTCTGATGTGGAGACACCCGGCCTAGAAGTCATCTTGGCTCAGCAGGAGGCCCTGGCACAGCTCAGCTTCTCAGCCAGGCCAGCCGGGGCCCTGAGCCCAGGGTCTCCTCTGTGGCCCGCTGTCCTGTGACTTCCCACACCAGGATCTCACCGTGGGCCACTGAGAAGAGCAGCCGGGCAGATGGGGCGAACCTGCAGAGCTGCACCGAGTCGTCATGGCCAGCAAAGTCCTGCACGGCCCCCGACTCACAGTCCACCAGCCTCAGCATACGCTCTGTGGGCAGAGGGCACAGGGCTGGGCCAGGGCAGGCCCAGTGCCGCGCACACGCCAGTCCCCGTGTCTGCGCAGCTCCAGGGCCCAGGGGTCCCCCAACCCGTCCTGCTGCCAATGCCTCGCGGAGGAATGTGTGGCTAAAAGCCCTGTGTCCTCCACACCCCCAGGCCTAATGCAGCTGGGACCAGGGAAAGCAGAGCTAAGGGAGGCCCCATCAGCACCAAGGTGCCTCACAACACGGGACTTTCGAGGCCCCAGTCTGCGCCACTGAGTCCCTCTGCTGAGGCTCTCGTGCTGGGTGCAGCAATCAGCACCCCACGCTCATTTCCAGATCCTACGACTCCCCTGGGGCAGGTGTCCTCACCCCGCTTCAGGGATGAGGAACTGGGGGCACGGAGATGAGAGGCATGTCTCAGGTGGGGTATGGGCGAGCCCACTCGGCCCCACTCCAGACAGGCTGGAGTCCCTGCCCACCAGGACTCACCAGCAAAGCCAATGGCCATGAGGTGGGCTCCAGGGGACAGGCTCAGGGACACAGCAAAGAAAGGAAGCGGGATCTTCTCGATCACCTGTGGGCAGCAAGCGTGAGCCTCCCCTCCCCGGTCCTGGGTCCCTCGGGCTCCTGGCACCAGGTGGGGGGAGGGGTACACGTACCTGCTTCTGGCGGAGGCTGTAGAAGGCCACCTCCGGATGCACGCCGAGGCCCGCACACACCAGGAGCGCCTCATCCCAGGGGCAGAAGGCAACAAGAGAGGGCGGTGGATGGGTGGGAAACTGGGGGGGACACCGCGTGCTGTGGTGAGGTGGGCAGGCACTGGCCCTGCAGCCCGAGCCACCCGGACCCTTACCTCCGTGAGGGTGGGCGACGGGGAGCTCAGCCAGTCCAAGAGCTCACAGTGGCCACGCGGCCAGTCGGAGGCCCAGATGCTGACTCGCCGGTCCCAGCTGACAGCCAGCCACAGGTCGGCACCCGGTGCCCCTAAGTCTCCACACTGGGGGTGCGTAAGGGCTGGTGGGTGCCTCCTGCCCTGCTGCGCCCAATTTCCCTCCCCTGCCAACACCCCAAAGGCCAATCCCTGCCAGCCTGTGGGGCCACTTCACCTCTCTGCGTGCGCTCTGGATGGAGGAGATCGGAGCGCCCTGGTGGTCGCTCAGCACACGGAGGGTCGTCCCCGTGCGAGGGCGGCTCACAGCCACGAGCCCGTCCTTGTCTCCGGAGAGGATGGTCTGACCTAGGCCAGGCAGGACCGCACCTGTTACCCCGACGGCCCTGGCCCCCAGCCCAGAGGTGTGAGCTGGGCCAAGCAGGGGCTGCCCAGTCCCCCGTGGGCCCCCGCCCCTCACCATCGGCAGAGAAGGCAATGGCCGTCACCGCCGCCCGGTGGGGGTGCATCTTAAGTTCCATGGCAATTCGGGAGACGCTGAAGATGCGCAGCGTGCCATCGCTGTAGCCTGCCGCCACCTGCTGCTCCTCGGGGCGTCCGCAGGCCGGAGGGCTCCAGGCCAGGCAGAGGCAGCTCTGGGGACCCACAGCGGGGACACACCAGCACTCCCCTGAGGGTGGAGGACAGGAGCCCAGCCCCACGGCTGGGCTGGACAGGGTGGGAAGGCGTGGCCGCCGCCAGGCAGGGCTGGGCTGTGGCCTGGGCCGAGCCCCGCTGCCCCCGGTACCTGGTTCAGCACCTGGAACTGGATCAGGAGCTCCATGCTGGCCAGGGACCACACTCTCACGCTCCCGTCACTGCATGTGGCCCAGTGGGACGCGCCGGGGCTGAAAACCACTTCATTCACCTGCGGGGAGCCAACCAGCCCCACCTGAGGTCGCGTGACCCACGGGCAGAGGGGAGACACAGCAGGGCTGGGTCTTTTTTTTTTTTTTAATGTTCGTTCTTGAGAGAGAGAGACAGAGTGTGAGCGGGGGAGGGAAAGAGAGAGAGGGAGACACAGAATCCGAAGCAGGCTCCAGGCTCTGAGCAGTCCGCACAGAGCCCAACGCGGGGCTCGAACCCACGAACCGTGAGATCATGACCTGAGCCAAAGCTGGACGCTTAACCGACTGAGCCACCAAGGTGCCCTCCCCCCTTTTTTTTTTAAGATTTCATTTTTTTAATGTGACCTCTGCCCCGAGTGCGAGGCTCGAATCACAATCCTGAGATCAAGGGTCCCGTGCTCTTCCAACTGAGCCAGCCAAGGTGCCCCAGTCTAGGTCTTTCTGACGAGAGTGTTTATCTCTCTGCAAGCCTGCATGGCCGCAGTCACCTCCATGTGGCTCCAAGTGTTCCCACAGCAGACCTGAGTGGCATCCAATCACAAGAAGCCCACTGGTCAGTCAAACGTAACCGTTCACTTGCTAAGGCAGCACAGAAAGGGACCGTTCGGGCAGGCCCTGGACAGTGGCAACGTGACAGTGTGACGCGTCCCCAGGAGGCTGCGTGTGAAAGGGAAGACGGCCCAGCCACTTCCTGGGGTGTCATCCCCATGGCAGTGCTGTGTCGTTTGTGTAGCGAGAAGACGGAACATGGGATCACGGACATGCAGACATCACGTGCCCACAAGGCAAAACAGAAGAACCTGTGAACCGTGAGATCACGATCTGAGCTGAAGTCGGACGTTTAACCACCCAGCCAGCCAGGTGCCCCCAATGGTCTGGTCTTGAATATGTAAATATCTTGAAGCGTAAATGTGAACTCATGATGCATCTGACTTAAAAAAAAATTGGGGGGCACCTGGCTGGCTCAGTTGGTTAAGTGTCCGACCCTTGATTTTGGCTCAGGTCATGATCTCATGGTTCATGGGATTGAGACCCTCATTGGGGTCTGCACGGTCAGTGCAGAGCCTGCTTGGAATTCTCTCTCTCCCTTTCTGTGCCCCTCCCCTGCTTGTGTGCATGCGTTCTCTCTCTCAAAATAAATAAATAAACATTAAGAGAGTAATTATTGGGGCGCCTGAGTGGCTCAGTCCATTAAGCATCCGACTGTGGCTCAGGTCATGACCTCACAGTTTGTTAGTTCCAACTCGGCGTCAAGGTCTGTGCTGACAGCTCAGAGCCTGGAACTTGCTTCAGATTCTGTGTCTCCCTCTCTCTGCCCCTCCCCTGCTCGCACTCTGTGTGTCTCTCTCTGTCAAAAATGAATATTAAAAAAGAATTAAAAAAAGATAATAATTGAAAACTGGCTGAGCAGTAACAGGTGCCTCTGGGACTCAGACCAGGACCTCTACGTCATCTCCCACGGGAGGGACCCTGGGCTCTGAGAAGAAGCAGCCTCGTCAGGTGCCGGCTGGAGCTGCAGAGGGGCCTGGAAGCGGTTGTCGTTCCACATGACAGGGGGATCACCAGCGAATGCCAGCTCAGCTCAAGGACTCAGGACCCAAGTGTGCAGGCCCGAGTGGATGAGTGAACACGAGTTCTACCTGGACCACAGAACGGTACTTGGCTTTGACACGCTACAGTATGGATAAACACAGGGGCGCCTGGGCGGGGGGGGTCAGTCGGTTAAGCGTCCGACTTCAGCTCAGGTCCTGATCTCACGGTTCGTGGGCTCGAGCCCCGCAATGGGCTCTGCGCTGAGAGCTCAGAGCCTGGAGCCTGTTTCCGATTCTGTGTCTCCCTCTCTCTCTGCCCCTCCCCTGCTCATGCTCTGTTTCCCTCTGACTCTCAAAAAAGAAAAAGAAAAGAAAAGAGAACAGTATGGATAAACCCGGAAAGCATGGCGCTCAGTGAGAGAAGGTGGAAAGGAGCGCCCAGAACAGGTGAATCCACAGAAACAGAGTTGTTCTGTGAGGACCAAGGATTGGGCTGGGGAACAGGCATGAATGTTTAAAAGGTATGCGGCCTCTTTTGGGGAGATGGAATGCCCTTAAGTTTAACTGTGGTGCTGGTTGTACAATTATGTGAATATAACAAAACCACAGACTTTCAGTGGAGAAAGCATGGGGCACGTGGCTTATGTTGTGACACGTGGCTGTCACCAAGAACAGAACATGTATGCAATTCTCACCCATCTCAAACTCAAGTGTCTTTGACGGCAACCGTTACATCTGAACAAATGAACAGATACTTTAAAAAAAAAAGGTTCAGGTACCAACTCTTAGGACCTACTGCTGGCTAAAGACTTGCTGAGCACCAAGACAAAAAGGACCACGAAGCTGCTGGACCTTGTCCCCCCACACACACACAGGTCACACATACTCCAAAGGCAAAGTTGCGGGTCGCCGCCGGATGCTGAGAACCAAGCCGGCACCGAGGACCCACAGCCCGGGGGCCAGACGATCTGCTACCTGCCGCTCCTGCCTCGGCTGTGCCTTGGGGAACGCAAGCTCACGAGGCTGTCTCTCCTGAACCGGATCAGACCAGCACCACCTAAGCCCCCCCCTCGCTCCCCCGCCCTGCCCCCTGAGGAGTGAGTCATTCTGCGAGGACATGGCTGACAGGCAAGCGGTCCCCGTGTGCTTCCTGGTGAGACACAGCCTGCTCAGCAGGCACCACGGGGACAGACTGGCCCTGACCAGACGTCTCGGACCCCAGGGAGCACAGGGCAGATAGGCAAGGCCAACCCGGGCCGTGGAAGTTTTCTCAGCAAATTAAGTACAAGAGAAAAAGCACAAGAAAAAGGTCAGAGAAGGCCCAAGGCCTGGGGGGACACGTGTGGGTCCTGTGTCCACAAGGGGTAAGCGCGTATCTCTGAGTCCTTTTTGGGACTTCCTGAACCATTTCCACACAAACCCATCTGACTGCTGTGCTGGGGCTGGAACCAGCCTGGGGGTGGCGGGGACAGAGGACAGTGTGTGGCTTGCCGCCCTGCCTCAGTCCAGCTTGGAAACCCCCTCACCTTGCTCCTGTGGCCACTGATGAGGCGGGTGCTGGTGCCCTCCGCCCAGCTGACGTACCAGAGCGTGCCCGCCGTGGTGCCTGCCACGCCCATGTCCATGCTGTCATGGAAGACCGCACTCACGATGGCCCCATCCAAGGTCAGCTCGCGCTCCATGAACACGGAGCTAGACCTGGGGGTGGGGGGGCGGGGAGTGGCTTCTAAAGGCGGCGGCCAGAGCCCGGTGCTCCTGGGGCATGTCTCCAGCTTCGAGCTATAGCCCATAGGCCCCTGCTCAAGGGGTCCAGGACACCGGCTCCCCGACACACCAACACGCATCTCACCTGGCACGGGCGCCCTTGCACCTCAGCTCCGGCACAGCCCCCACTGCCCACAGGCGCAGCCGCCTGGTGTTGCTGCCACTGACCAGCCGCGCGCCCGAGCACAGCAGCACTCCTGAGGGGTAGGAGGTAGCCTGAGCCGCTTCCCCAGAGGTAAGGTCTCCCAGGGAGAGACCCAGCCCCGAGCTGCCGGGGGGGTGGGGGGGCTGTCAGTCACCCACCAATCTCGCCGTCGTCCGCTTCCCAGGCCAGGAAGCAGCGGCTGGCACGTGTGTCCCAGACACACACCTGGCCAGCATTGGAGCCGCAGTAGAGCAGCGGTGCGGCCCCGTAGCAGAGCGAGGTCAGCTCGCCCGCCCCCACCTCCTCAGGGATGGGCTCCCGGTGCACCTGGAGGGACACAGGGGCAGTGGGGGTCAGCAACGTCTTGGGGCTGAGCCAGACCCCACTCTCCACAGCAGCCCCTGAATCCCGGCACCTGCAAGCTGACGTTGGCCCCACGCTGCTGCAGAAGCCACAAGGTGATGGCACCCTGGCCCACGCAGGCGAGCTCGCCGGTGTCCCTGGGGTTGAAGGCCACGCCGTGCGCTGGCTCCAGCAGGCGGACGGAGGACAGGAGCTCGTAGGTGGCCATGCTCCACAGGGCCAGGGTGCAGTCACCATAGTCCCCTAGGGAAGACGCACAGTGGCTGCCTCGGCTTCCTGGGAGTCTCGGAACAGGCAGGGGAGTCCAGAGAAGACCGTCTCCCCGCAACCCACTGACCCAGAGTGACGAGGAGTGCGTCATCGGGCGAAAAAGCCAGGGCTTGCACAGTGGTGTCGTGGTGAGAGATGAGCTGCCGGCAGGAGCCCCCAGGCACGTCCCAGAGGCGGATCTGGCAGCGGGAGGCTGTGCGGCCGCAGCCCGAGGCAGAGGCCAGGATCTGGTGGGCAGGACGGCAGGCAGTCAACCAGGAGGGCGCGGTGCACCGGCCGCCCTGGGTCTCGTCCTGCTCTGGGCTTGAGGGCCAGCGTGGTTCTCAAGAAACCCAGCTCCGACGTGCACTTCCGCCCCGGGTTACGGGGCAGGGCGCGAGGCCTGAGCACCTGAGCATCGTGGCTGAGGGCCAGCGTGGAGATCTCCTCGGGGTGGCCGAGCCAGTGCCGCTGGGCACCAGAGTGCAGGTCCTCCACCACCACCAGGCAGCCACATGTGTAGGCGAAGAAGCCTGAGGGCAGGGAGGGCACCCCCAGGCCAGTCGGCGGTGGCCCAGGGCGCATCCTCCCCGTTTGCTTGCACAGTCGGGGCGCGCCCACCTGGAGGGGCCCGCTCAGAGGTTGCACGGATCAGTGCGGCTGCAGGAGAACATGCCGCAGCTCTGACGTTCCTCCTGGCCCGCAACCCCAGCCCCCCACGGGGCAAGCGCTCAGGGTGGGTGGAGTGGGGCCCCTCCCCCCTCGGCTTGTGGCCCCACCTGTGTCGGGCTTCCAGGCCACATTGGCCCGTCCGTTCCCGTTGTAGCCCACGACGGCCTTGAGGAGCAGACGCTCAACTAGGGCACTGGGGACAGACGTGCTCTGCAAGGACACAGACAGGATGCTGGTGCGTCGGCACAGCGCCCACCCCCCCTCAGGCTCTCCCCCCTTGGACTGGGGCCTGGGATGGAGCCCTAGGAGATGCAGGCTCCCAGGACACAAACGGCAGAGGGGCGCGGGCCCCAGAGGCACCTGGGCGGGGCAGGGGGAAGGGAAGGCTCCACAGGACGCCACCTGGGGCCACTATGGGTGTCAGCAGGGCAGCAAGAGCCTTGACCAGCCAAGCCAGAGTGCAGACACAGGGTGCATGGCTGAGCCGCAGGGGGACTGTCCCCAGGGCTACACCACAGGGACACCCCAGGAAACTGAGCTTCCTCGGGAGGAAGAAGGCTCCCAGAAAATGCAGGGCCGCGCCCCCTCCATGCCGGGGCCTGCAGCGTCTCCTTGTGAAAGGTGCCGAGAGGATCCCCCGCCCCAGCTGACCTTGACCAGCGGGGAGGCCTTGTAGCGAGCCGTGAAGTGCCTATAGCAGTCTGGGCGAGTGGACGGATGGGCCGGGGCTTTGGTGGTGCTCCGAGCACCTGGCAGGGAGAGGGAAGAGACCTCGGAATATCAGAGCACCTGTGACCGTTCAGAGACTGCTCCTTGCACACGGTCACCCGGCCCCACTTGGACGGGACAAGCGTCTGACCCGCACCGGACACCTGAGGTCAGAGGCGCACTTGGGCTGCATCCTACTGCTCGCCTGGCCCAGCGGGGGCCCCAGGCCAGCCTACCTGCCCTGCAGTGAACGTCTCACAGGGTAAACCTCAGCCTGTCGGCAGCGGGGCCTCCCTAGGCCACCTGGAACCCACAAAACTCCCTGGCCGGTCGAGAGTGTCCCCGCCCCACCCTGCTGCCCCTCCGCCGCTTACTGGCCCAGCCGAGGGGGTGGGGACCCATGCTGAAGCCCCAGGGGCCCCCGGGAGCCCCCCAGGCCCCGTCTCCAGCCCCGCTGGCCTCTTTCACCAGCATGGGCAGGCGGGAGGCCTGCTGGAGCCCCGCAGGGCTGTGGCTCTCCTCAGAGGGTCCTTCTTCATCTGATGTGGAGAAAGCACCTGGGGAGGGGTGGGGACGGTGAGAGGAAGGAGCAGAGTTCCCTCACCCCTGTTCCCACCCCTCCCCAGAGGCCTGGAGTGAAGCATGCTGGCTCCCTACCAGTCCCTCCCAGGCCCCCCCTCCTCCCCCCACCCCGCTTACCACCCTCGAGGGGTCCAGGGCAGACACCCAGCTGGAGTGGGGCAGCCTGGGATGGCACAGGAACCTGCTGCCTGGGGAGCCCACTGGCCCCAGACTCCGTGTCCTCTAGCTGCCTCACACCCGGGCCTGGAGACACAAAAGGCCGGAGAGGTGCCCACACACCCTGGTTCTGCACTGGGAACCCCAGGAAAGGAAGGGGCACTATGCCACCCACAGAGACTGCAGAGCCAGTCCCAGAGATCACCACAAAGCCCGCCCACGTGGTGGGGCCACTCACTAGCCTCGCAGGTCGGGGGTGGCCCAGGCGAGTCTCCAGCACTACAGGGGCAACAAGAGAGTCAGGTGGGGAGGGGATAGCCGAAGGCCAGGTGGACGCAGATCGAAGGCGGCACTTGCCTTCCTGGGGGTGAGCTCTCAGGGGCATCCAGAATGTCCCAGACGAAGATGGCATCCGCCACGCTGAGGAGCCGCCGCTGGTCGGGGGTGAAGGCCACCGCGCGCACGGGCTCTGAATGGCCTATGTAGACCTGGGGGCAACGGGAGGCATGCCCAGGGGACCTCAAGGCATGTCCGGGGCACCACGGTCCTCCCAGCGCTGGGACAGAAGTAGTGCTCCATGCTTCATGGAGTGGATGAACTCCGTGGGCCTGGCTTGAGTTCCCCGACCGCCAGACCGGGGCCTGAACAAGAGGCCCTCCAGCGTGTCGGGCCCCAGCAGACACAGGGTGAGGTGAGGGGATCGACCACCCGCTGTGCACCTGCCTTCAGCACCCACCTGGCAGCCTGGTCTGGCCTTTGCCGAATAGTCCCACACCTTGATGGCCCGGTCAGTGGCCGTTAGCAGGAAGCGGGCATCCCTGCTGACCGCCAGGGAGGGGCAGGCCACAGGGTGGACCCCCGACAGCTGCAAGAGTGCTCTTGTTGGTGAAGGAAGATCAGAGCTCACAGAGGCCCCCTGGACGGGGGAAGCATCCCTTCCTCCCTTCTCAGAAAACGCACCCTCTGAGGAACAGCAGGTGGCCCAGGGCCCCTCCACTCCTCGAGGCCCTGCAGCCACTAACGCTGGGACCACAGCCCCAGGCTCACCTCCCGGACTAGGCGGCCCGACTCGGCATCCAGCACCACCACCGTGTTGGACGACGTGGACACCAGCAGGTGGCCAGGGGGGACGGGGCCAAAGCAGACGGCCACTGCCGAGTCCAGGTGGCTGCTGGCCAGGTCTAGGGCACTGACATCAACTCGCAGCAGCTGGGGGAGAGCAGCAGGTAGCCACCAGACAGAGCTTACGCCCCCAGAGCCAGACCACAGGAGGGCAGTCTCAGGCCCCTACTCAGCACCCCTGCCTGCCCGTGGCTCACACATTCTGTGTCTGAGTCAAGGCAGGAAAGCCTAGACCGTCTCTGGGGTAAGCACAGCCTCCCAGCTGCCCCCCTCAACTCCCTGGCACTCCACACCACGCCAAGGAGAGCCCCTGCCCCTCCCTGCCTCCCTCCACCCTGGTGGAGCCCAGGAAAGGCACGTAGCAGTCAGTCAATGATCCTCACGGAGTCTGCTGGCCGGGCCGACACGGACACACACAAAGTTCCAGCTGACTCACCTCTTCTAGCGAGGCTGTGTTCGCGACGGTCACCACATACTTGGAGGGGCCCACGAAAGCCAGCAGACGGCTGTCCCCACTAACCACCAGGGCATTGGGGGTTGGGTGGGCCTCCCGGCACACCACGTTAGCTGCCGGCAGCATGGGGGAACATGGTCAACTGGGCGCAGAGAGGGTACTCGCAAGAGACACAGGTCGGGACCCAAACCTGCCCCCAACTGAGGGACACACCAGCCCAGAGCCTGGCATGTCACGTAGCAACAGCCCATAGGACCAGCACACAAGAGCGCCAGGGCTCCAGTGGGCACCGGCTGCTGTGAGAGCGGCTGGTGGTTCTCCAGATGACCACGTGGCTGGCCCGAGTCACGGCAGTCATGAGACAAAACAGAAGGCCTCGGGTGGTGCCCTGGGGTGGGCCGACTCCCCCCTGGCGCTCAGGCCACACACCTTCTCCTGGAGCAGGTTGTCACAGACCCTCACTGACCTGCAGTTCTGGGGGCCGATGAGTCCTAAACCACACTCAGCCCGGAGCTCTAGGTAGTGAGCGAGCCCCGCCCTGCAGGGACCTGACAAGGAGATGGCTGGGAGGCCAGGTGGGGTGCCGACCTGTCACACGCAGGACGCAGCACTGGGTGGTGGAGCAGCAGTACTGGGCCAAGGTGCCCCAAGAGCAGGAGCTGAACAGGAAGCTGCCGTCGGGGCTGACGGCCAGGCCGGTGACCGCTCCTCGGTGACACCTGCACCACACAGGGATCCACTGCCCAGATCTTTCACAGCCAGTCCTGGCCGAGGCCCCAGGAGGCAGCCGAGGGCCCTTTCCCGCCCTGCCCAGTTGCCCACACACCACCTCAGCTTCCGCCACAGGCGTCTGTGGGGCTGGAGCCAGCCGGGCACCCACCTGTGCTGCACTAGACCCTGGGCGGCCTCCAGGCTGAAGGAGCGGACGGCCCCACTGCCAAAGCCACAAAATAAGGCTGGCCGTGTGGGGTGGAAGGCGATGGTGCACGGGGTCTCCTCCGGGGACCTCAAGTCATACAGCTGGAGGGAGGGTGTCCATTAGGGTGTGCAGGGGCAGGCTACCAGATGGCCTCTAGCCTCAGGAGCCCGAGAGCCAACCTCTCCAGGTGGCCTGAGCCCTCACACCCCTTGGGCCCTCCTATGCACCACGCCTGCCTGGGCCCCACCCACTGGCCCTCAAGGTGGCCTGCAGCCTTCCAGTCCCCACCTCCACCATGCCTCCCAACCTGCTGCAGGGTCGCCAGGTCCCAGACGCGGACGGTGTGGTCCTGGGACACGGTGGCCAGCTGCCCTCGGCTGCACTCGGTGGCCAGGGCCAGCACCGGCGCAGTGTGGGAACGAGTCAGCATGTTGTATTCCCGGGATGGGACGTCCAGGAAGCCCAGGTGGCCCGAGGAGGTGGCGGACAGCACACGCAGACCGTCAGGGCTGACGCAGACCAAAGTGACCGGGCCCTCGTGCTCTGCAGGCAGGGGGGCTCAGCAACCTCCCAGCCCCTACCCAACCCACACGGACCTGTTTCCTTGCGGCCTGCGGGCCAGGACAAGCGGTTCCCCCATGACCACCGGCTCCTGGGCTCAGGACTCGGCCCTGTGGAGCCCCGTGACTGCCTTCTAGCCAGGGGCTGGCCCTGGGACACGACCCTCCCACAGCAGTTCTGGTGGCGAGACAGTGCCATGGCCCCACCTGCCTCTAGGAGCACAGATGAAAAGTCCAGGGGCCAGAGGCGCAGGTAGCCATCGTCGGAGCCCACGGCGCACGTGGCCTGGGAGACGCTGAGGCTGCTGATGGGAATGCCAGGGCCTAGGGGGTGGCCGGTATCAGCTCAAAGCATCGGGACCACTCCCCCCGTGTGGCAGGGGACCCACCTACCTGCACCCGAGGTCTGCTTCTGTGAGAGGTCGCTGCCAGGGGTCTGTGTGGGCAACAGGCGGCGCACATGCCGCACGGCCATGAGCTGGTGGTCGATTTCCAGGATGTGGCCACTGCGGCCGCACACGTAGCTGCTCAGGGAAGCGACACGTGAGGGCCGAAGGGGCAGTCGGGAGCAGGACCCAGCCAGCGATGGGACCGAGGGCAGGGCTCACAGTGTATGGCCGTCCTGGGCCTGCCCAAAGGCCAGGTCAGTCAACTCCAGCACACGGTGCTCCCCCAAGTCCACGGGGCAGGAACGCAGCTCCCCGCCTCGCAGCCGCCACAACCGCACACTGCCCTGCCCGCACGATGCCATCCTGCCAGGCAGAAACCTGACACTGTGGACAGTCCCCACACCAGGGAGGAGGTGCAGGCTCACCCCCATCTGGGCCCCTGGGCTGCCAAGGACCCATCCCAGCAGGGCAAGGGCAGTCCGATCACCTGGCTTCATCGAAAAAGGCAACCTTAAATGCCTGGATGTCAACACCGGTGTGCGTCTTTGCTAGAAGGACGGCCTCACCGCCTCGTCCCACCTGCTCTGTGCCCCAGGCCACCACCACCTGCGACAAGGCCATGCTGAGTGCCCGCGGCCCACCCCCCGCCCTGCCTGGCCTCCCCCACGCCTCAGCTCTCCCTTCCCGCACAAGCCCGCCTGAGCGCTAGGTGGCTAAGGGTGTGGGGACGTTGGCCTACACGCGTACCCCGAGGGTTCCGCAGACACTCGAAGCTGGGCGCGTCTGCGGAAACAGTGAACACCGACCCACAGGCAGAGACGGACCCACAGGAGAATAGGAGACGCCTCGGATACAGCGGACTTCCGAAAGGCTGACGCGTGAGACACGGCCAGCGGACAGAGCGCCTAGTGTGCATGCTGACCCTGTCCAGGAGGGCTAAAAACCCGACGTACTATGCGCTGCCCACCGGGCAGGGGGCCTGGCAGGGGAGCTTTGTTTCCCAAGTGGTCTGGACCCTGCCCACACCCTGGCCTCCCTGACCCGGCCCCGGTACCGTTCTCCCGTGGGGGTCCTTGCCGACGCCGCAGAGCAGCGCCCCGTTGCTGGAGAAGCTGCAGGAGCAGGGCAGGCAGTCAGCATCGCTGGGGCTGGTCCCCCACCCCCCCAGAGGCCCCACGCCCACCTCAGGGAGCAGAGGGTGTGGCCCGGGCTCCGGCACAGGGACAGGCACCCCCCGGTCTGGAAGTCCCACAGGCGCAGCATGCTCGGGGGCCGGGCCTGGGCTGAGGCCAGCAGTGAGCTGCTCCCATCCAGTGCCAGGGCAGAAACCTGGGGAAGTGGCAGGGTGAGAGACAGGGTCCGGCCTGCGGGCACGAGCCTCCCTTGGGACGGGCAGGCGGTGCCCACCTTGTCAGTATGGCCGAGAAAGAAGCGCTGCTCCCGGGTGTCCATGCACAGAACAACAATGACCGCATGGCAGGGGTATACCACAGCAGCCCCGTCCTTGGTCCACAGGGCCTGTGCACAGGGGCCAGAGTCTAGTGTCACAGGGTGGCCTCACCCTCCCCAAGTCCGGCACACCCCACCCTGTGCTCCCCGGGACGCATGCACAGGACCTCCTCTGAACCCGTCCGCAATACAAGAAACTCTGGGGGTCAGATAAGGAAACGGCAGAACCCCCGCAAACTCCTGGCAAGCACAGGACCACAGAGACCCGGAGGCGGCGCCCATGCCCAGCCCCACATGCCGGACAACAAGCGTTGGGGCCTCACAAGGCCGAGTGCAAGTTCTCGGGCTGACGGAAGCCCAAGCACCCGGGCCAGTCCTGACCCAGCCTACGCTCATGGAAAGAGAAAGGGACGTCTGGACAGGAAGTCCACACACGGCCACTGAGGAAGCACAGAGTCGCGTGCAGATGTGAGACTGAGGAACTCAACACCCTAAGGAAGCTTTGGTGTCCACAGAGCCACCCTGGGGACACACAGGCTTCCCCTGCTGCCCCCTCTGTGTAGCTGACACGTGACCCAAAGAGAACACAAGACCCCTCACCCATTTGGTACTGTGGCCTCCAAAGCCAATGACCCCCGTGAGCCTCAGGATGGGATCTGGGAGAAAGCTCTGAAACAGGCAAACTCACAGTGAGACCCGGGCAGGCAGGGCCCCGTCCCACAGGGACTGCACCAGCCCGGGGCGAGTCCCTCCCTCCCGAGAGACTGACATAGTCCTTGTGGCTGCCAGCTGCACTGTGGCAGGGCGCCAGGATGCGGCCACAGTGCCGGACCCTCCCGGGACCCTAGCTCCTGCGCCTGCCTAGAGTCCGAGGCCCCCACAGACCACTTGGCACCTCCTTACTCTTCGCTGGAAGACAGCGTCGCCCAAAGCCATGTCCTGACTGCTCTGCTTTCCGCCGGGACGCTGGATGACAAAAGGTTATCAGAAGCCCAGCAGCCCCTGCCCACTCCTCATCGAGGCCCCACCCCTCGAGGTCTCAACCCCCCTGGAGCCCTCCCCCAAGGCCCCACCCGCTTTGTCCCCTACCTTCCTTGGGAAAGGCACTGACCTCGCGAAGGGCCACGTCTTCCAGGGCCATGGGCACTGTGGCCAACTCCGGGGCAGACATGTGAATGCCGTTGCCAGCTGCGTGCTTGTCAGTGTCCTCCACCCTGGCCGAGGGCTCCTGGCTATGGTCACCGGAGCCATTCATACTGCGGACCTCCGAGCGCTCAGGGAACACGCCGATCTCTGGAAGGGGCCTGGGCACGGACGGGGCCTGGTGAGACTGCAGAGGTAGAAGTGGTGTCAGCACCCTGGGGCCACCACCCTCCAGCTCCATCTCCAAGGGCACAGGAGCACTCACGGCTGTGGGGCCGAACATCTGGGCCACTGGGGACACGCTGTCCGGGAAAGGATTACTGAAAGCCACCTGGTGAGGGAGAAGCCCCAGCATGCGCCCCTGAAAAACTGGAAAGGAGCAAATGTGTGCTGAGGAGAGCGCAGAGGCCTGGGGAGAACGTGGGCCCTGGCCTCCCCCGCTCCTCTGAAGCCACGCCTACAGCTGCAGCCCACCCTCCCCCTGACCGCCCCCAGGGAGGTCTGAGACCCCCAGGCACCCCAAGCAACCTCCCACACAGTTCTGGCACCCCAGGACGGCCTCCAGACCAGGCCCGGTTCCCCTGGGCCCCATCCTGCCAGGCTCACCACCCCCAAACAGTGTCGACACGCACTCCCACCACACTCCACATCCCCGGTGACCCCACAGGCCCACCTGCCTCAGGAGGGGAATGGCTCTTCTGAGCCGCCTGGGAAGATGCTCTCGAGCTGACACTTGGAAACCTTGACGGGTCAGAGCGAGAGTCAGCGTCCGGGGACTGCCCTGCCCTCCCTTCAGCAGCCTGCCCAGGACAGGCATGGTCGCTCACCGGATGTGGACGTAGTGCTCATGCCAGCTCTCCCCCTTGGGCACCGGGAACGCCATTTCCCGAGGTACAGGAGTGACGGGCAGCTTTGCCCGCTGGGCCTCCGCGGCGGTGACCGCTATGGGAGGCAGAACCGGTCCAAGGAAACAGGCGAGACTCAACACCAGGTGACGACACGGTGTCGCCCGGTCACCAGCCCAGCCACCACTACCCCTTACTCTCCACAGGTGCCTCGGGAGCTGGGCGGCTCCAAGATGCCAGCCCCTCGTGCTGAGAACCCGAGCAGGGCGGGGGAGCGGGAGCGGGCGGGCTGCAGGCGGAGCACGGGGCATAGGTTGTGGCGCCTACCAGGGTCAAAGCACAAATCGCTGGTGTAGAGGCTCTTGACGAGCAGACTGGCGCACAGCCTGACGCTCTTCAGATGGCGGTAAGGCCGGTTCAGGTACGCCAGGAGGGTGTCCCTCAGGTCAAGCTGCAGGCATGTCCAGCGGGCACCAGAGGGGGCAACGCCAGCCAGGTCTGCGCAGCATGAGGCGAGATCAGTGCCTGTGGCCTCACCATCCAGCCCAGGCCCTCCAACTGGCCACAACCACATGTGCCCGCCAGCGCCACCTGCCCTGTGCCTGGGCCTGCCCACGTCCCTCCCTGCTCCCAGGCCGCCCCTCCTGGGCCACCGTGTCCTGTCCATGCCGTGTCTCCACAACACCTTTCCGAGACGTCCCGGCCTCACTGGTGAAGGGAAACCGAAGCCACGTGGCCGTAGACTTGAACTCCTTGAAAAGGCTGGAGAAGGACACGCGCACGACCTGGCTGTCCTACAGGGCAGAGCGCGACCATGAGACCAGCGGAGCTGCGGGAGCGCGCGGCGCCCCCAGCCCCCACTCCCACGCGCCGCACCTCGGCGGCCACGTCCAGGTGAATGACGAAGTGCTTGGAGGGCAGCGGCCGGAAGAGCACGTACAGGTACCGGCCCGTCAGCCCCAGAGACTGGGTGCTGGTTTTCGGGAGCTGAATGTAATTGCTGGCAGAGACAGAGCCCCGGATGCGGTACACGGTGCACTTGAGAGTCTTATCCTGGAAAGAGACACAGAAAGCAGGACATGCATGACCCCCGGGTGGGTCCATGGAACGTCCCAGGGGAGAACGGGTGCCTACGGCCAATGCCAAGTCCCCCGCCCACTTACCGTCACAGGAGCCACGTCGCCCTCCTTAGTAGACCGCTTCCACTCGTCCACTTTGAAGTGTCTGAAGACGTTGAGGAACGGGTGCTGCCACGCTGGGGGGCCGTGAAAGTGTGAGGGCCCTGACACCTGACACCCTGACACCGCCCAGGTGCCAGACCCCCGCGGGGCCCTCCGGACCTTCCAGGGAGGGGCCAGAGGCGGGCTCTACGCCCCCCCCCCCCCAGGTGACAGCGATCACGGCGCGCGGGCCCGGCCGGGGCAGCGCAGGTTGAGTACGTCCCCGGCCCCGGCCCCGGCCCCGGCCCCGGCCCCGGCCCCCGGCGCCCGAGCCCGGGCCTCCCGCGCGCCGCTACCTTCCGCCATAGCGTAGCCGCTCGCGCTTCCCGCCTCGCCCGCCACTCGCCCCGCGCAGGGCACGCAGCGCGCGCTTAGCAACGGCCGCCTGGCAACAGCGCCGCTTCCGCCGTCCCGCGGGCGAGGCCACGTGGCCTGGGGCGGGGCGGGGCGCGCGGCTGCGCGGTGCTGGCCACGTGACCGCGGTCGGCCCGGAGTCCCGGCGGCGGCGGGTACGCGTGGCTCGCCGTCCGCAGCCTCTCGGACGCCCCAGAACCGTTGCTCCCCGGACCTCGGCGGCCACTCTCAAACCGGGGCCCTGTGGGGACGCTCTTGCAAGTCTAGCTGCGGGCACCTAGGAGGTGCCTGACTCTGGGCCCACCTGCATATCGGGCGTGGCACCATGTGTTTGTGGGAATGCGCTTGGCATAAGGTGTCCGTACCACCACCCGCCCCCCCAGACTGGGCCCCACCTGCTGCCTCCAGCCCTCCAGTGATGCCGTCCACACCTGGGGTACTGCACTTGGTCCCGTGTCAGCCGCAGGAAACGCCACCCACCCAAGAGGCAAAGCAGTGTTTAACGGGGCAACTCACCTTTGCCCAGTGTCCCACAGCCCTGGGGGATTAAGAGACAGGACTAGGTGTCCTGAGACTTGGCCCCAGCCCTGAGCCGCTGGGACTATATCCCAGGGCCAGTTGGGTAATTTGTGGGGCTGGAGAGGGGGCTCAAGCACCTGGCAACAAAGCCGGTGGTGCAGGGTAGGTCCAGTGAGTGACCTCCAAGAAAGATGAGCTGGCCCAGGGCCCTGGCACCTCTCTCAGGACACAGGAGGGCCAGAACTGGGCCGAGCTACAGCTGTGGAGCCAAGGAAAGGTTGGGCTGGACGCGGCACAAGGCCAGGGGACCGTGACCCCACCCCCCACGCACCAAGTAAAGGCCACTCAGAAAGGGCAGTTTCTCGACTTTATTAGCCTGGAGCTCCTCCCTGCCAGCCTCAGGGGCTGGTCCCTGGGCACAGTGAGCAGGATTGAGGTCAGACAGTTTCAGCCCCTGGCACCATGGGACAGCTGGGCCAAGGGGTCAGCAGGTGCAAAAGTCCAAATGCTGGCACTTCAGGTGTGGCCGGCGCCTGGCCAGACTCAGGGTGGAGCACGGCCTGCCTCAGCAGTTCCACAGGGCTCCATGGTCCTCTCCTGGCAGGGGTCCACCATGCAGTTCAGCTGGGCCCTGCGGGGGGCGGTTCCTTCCAGGGTGGCTAGGAGCAGTTAGTGATTCTGGCCAGGAACTGCTGCGCCCACCACTCGTCCAGGTCAATGGGCACGAAGTCTGCGGGCACAGTAGAAGGCTGGGCAGTGACGCTGCCTTCCGGGTCAGTCGATGTCTCTCCCTTTGAGCTGACCACAAGCCCTTCACCCAGGCCCAAACGTAGCAAGCGGGTCAAGTGCAAGCGCCCTCCCCAGTCCCCTAGGGCTAGAACCCAGCAGGGCCCAGGTCAGGGTCAGAGGGAGTAGAGGGGACTCCCTGAGGGCAGGGGAGGGCTCACTCTGCAGCCGGGGGTTGGGGGTCTTCTCCGTGTACTGCACGGGCCTGGGCCCACTCTCGCCAGCTGGGCCACCACCCAGCTGCTGCTCCACTTGCTGCCAAGCTGTGGGGAGAGGGCAGTCAGACTGAGCCAGAACCCTGGCATCCTGTCTTCTACCCAGGGCCCAGTGGCCACCCTGGACCCCAGCCCAGAACTGGGAGCAGGCGGCCCCCTGGATGGTCATAGGACAAACGGGGAGAGAGCCTAGGATGACCCCCGCTCTCTAGCTTTGAATCAGGTCGGAGTGGGGAAGAGGAAGAGGGGCCCAAGCCACACCCTCGGGCCTCGACACTACCTTCAGACACAAATCGGACGTTCTCCTCATGGGCCAGTGTATAGGTCTCTTGGGTCCCTTCAAGGGATGGAGATGTGGCAGGGGGCCGCCGGCCATTCACCCGATTGAACACAAGCCTTGGCCCTGGACTGTGGAGGGGGGAGGAGCCAGTCAGCAACTGTCCTGAGCCCAGGTGATGCCTGGCAAAGCTCCAGGAGCGGGTTCAGGCCACACCCCCACCCTGGGCCCGGGCCCAGCCCGGGCACTTCCTTGAACTTCAGGGCAGCTGCCTGATGCAGTGGTGGTGGAGGCCGCTCTCCCGCAGGCCCAAGTCCCCAGCAGCTCAGTACACACCTGCGGTCCCCAGCCACGTCCCGGACCCCCAGCAGGGTTCCCTGCTCAAGGCACACAGGCGCTTTTTGTCCAAGGGTCTCTCGGGCACCCCTGCTGCCACCTGCATCCCGCCTCCCCTGGACGGAGCAGGCCTCCAGCAACCCCTGTTCTGACCTAAGCTACAGCCGGGTCCCTCTGTCCCAAGCACAATTCTCGGCCATCTTCTTCCCCCACAGAAGCCTCTCCAATCTCACCATCGCCCCCAGTGAGGGAGGAAGGACCCAAACAAGAAGCAGGCGACCTTTGCCCTTCCCTCTGCCTGGCCGCATCAGGCTCCGTAGGGATGAGCCCTAAGTGATGGTCTGGCCAAACCACCGGGTGGGGAAGGTGTGACTGCAACCCCAGCCCGACGCTGCAGGCCCCAGGCCAGGCAGCGCTGTTGCCCACAGGGGTGGGAATGTTGAGTGAGGAGGCGGCCCCCGGGTGCCCGGGGCTCAGCCTGGTGGGCGTGGGATGTCCAGGGAGCCGTTGGGCCTGTCGCGGTCAGCAGGGCCCAGGGCGGTGCTGGGCGCCCCAGCCGGCGGCAGCCGGCCTGGCCCTGCACGGCCCTGCACGCACAAAGCCCAGGACGGGCCGTGGAGGGATCGGGGCCCGCACCTACAGCAGGAGGTGGGAGCCGGGAGTCCTGGGCTGCACGTGCCACTCCGCCAGGCACTCGCGGTCCCGCCGGCCTGCTCGCCTTCCTGGGCTCAGGTGCCCCACCGCCGCTCGGGGGTCCTCCTTGGCTGAGAGGGCCACTAAAATAAAGAGGAGGGTCTTGAGGGGCACCGGTCCCACCAGCTCTGGGCCGGCAGGGTCTGGTGGCCCAAGAAAAAATGGAGGCGTGGGGCTCCTCCCAGGCCTGAGCTGCACCAGCCAGAGGGTGTGATGGTTTGTCCTCGACTTGGACAGCCCCTCGCTTGCCGCCCCCGCCCCCACAAGGCTGCAGGCTCCAGCAGAGTGGAGGCTGGACATCAAAACAGGAAAACAAACAAAAAAAAAAGGGAATTGCAGCCATAGGCTGTGACTCACAGGGACTAAGGTGGTGGCCGGACCAGGGCTGCATAGCGGCCGGGCCCGAGAAGGCAGGCGCCCACCAGCCCACTGCCCAGAGTTATTTACACAAGGCCCTTCCACAGGCCCTCTGGGGAAGGGACACTGGCACAAGCGTGCACTTGTGGATGAAGGCCACCCTGCGCCTGCTCCCAAGGGTGGCACCCACAGGCATCCTCCATGTCCCTGCTCAGGCCTACATGGGCATCCTGTCCCTTAGTCTCCCCTCTGTCCCCCGAGGTCAGCCGCCCACCGGTTTCCAGCCCAGGGCCCTGGGCTCCAGAGGGAAGCGACCCACCTAAAACCAAACGCTGTAAATGGGTGGCAGTTTCAGGACTTAGCTGCACACCTGTCCAACCTGCAAGCCCACAACTCGGTAACACTCCCAGGCCACCTCCCCCACCTGCTCGCATGACCACAGGTGGTCACCAGGCACCACATTAACTCCTTCCCGATGACAGATACCACCTCCAATGATGTTCTTTTCTCTCCTGTCTCTCACCCTGGGAGCAAGAGCTCCTCAGAGGCGCGGATCCATGTGGCCTATTCACCCCCACGGCCAGTGCCCAGACCCATGCCCGGCTGGAACCCCAGCCCGTATATTTAGCTGGTCAGACACCTCGCGCACCTGCAGGGCACCGGGCGCAGAGGATGTGGCAGTGGCCCGGACACCCCCTCTCTCACCGGCCAGTCAGGGTGAGGGAGGCTGGGCAGTAAAAAGGCACCATAGACAAAACAACAGGGAAGGTAGATAGGCAGCCTGGGTGCAGTCATCTGGAGGGGGGGCCCCTGAGAAGGTGCAGGAGAGGGGGTAGGGAGGGCCCACTGGCCGCTCCAGCCTCCCAGCAGGGTCCTTTCAAGGCCACTGGGACTGGGCGGGGGCAGCTCCAAAAGAGGTAGTAAGTTGGGAAGGAAGGGGGACCGGCACAGCCCCGCACGCAGGGTGCCTCACCACTCCCTACACAGCGGGACCCGGAGGGGCGAGCTCCCTCAGGCCAGGCTGCTCAGCACCCTCCTGACCCAGCAGGCTGCAGTGGGTCCAAGGGGCTAAGGGCCAGCTGAGGGCAAAGGTGAGGCTCCTAGGGGTTTGAAGGGCTCTGTGCTGTCTTTCCCATCTCCTTCCCCAGCACTCCCCAGCTGTGCCCCGGCTGCGCCCTGGACCAGCGACGGGGAGAAGGCGCCGAGCTGCTCCCGGTGGGGCACCTGGGCCGCCCCGGTCCCGGATTGTCTGCCTGGGGACCAGCGGTGGCTATTCGCCTCGGTCTGGTTCACCCCTGTGGGCAGGAGGGCAGCTGTGAGGATCCAAGTTGAAATCACAAGGCAAAATTATAGCGCGGCCTGGGTCCCAGGAGTCGCCCCCCAAGGCCCGGCTCATCTGTCTCCCCAGGACACACCTGTGGCTGGCCTAGAAGTTTTCATCACTAGGATGCAACCTCCGAGTGTCCACTGGTCTCCAGCAGAAGGGCCCCAGGGCAGGGTCTCGGCCCAGAAAGATCCCCACAGCATGCCCCTCCTGGCAAGTGCCCATCACCTGCACCCTCCTCAGCCATGCCACCTTGTTTATCTGCTGCCTGGAAGCACAGCCCTAGTGCAGGAGGCCTCGGGCCTCTGCGGGCCTAGAAGAAAGCCCAGGGCCCAGGAAATGCATAGAGTAAGTGAAACCAAAGGTCCAGAGCTTGAGAGAAAAAAAGTAAAAGGTTCAGCGCTGGGAGATGGAGGGGATCTGACCTCCAGGTCAAGGTCATGTGGAGGCCAAACTGGCAAGGACTGACATTGCTGTGGCCACAGGGATTGTAGGCTGGCAAAACTGTTGGTCATAAACAGGCAGAAGACTGCGGGTTCCAGCGAGCCCTGGCCGTCTGGGGGAGGCCTGCAGGGGCCAGCCAGGGTGCTGTGGGTGAAAGGCAGAGGAGAGCGGCGGCCTGGCAGGGCCACAGGGAGCCACGTGCACCTTCTCCCCCAGCCGGTTCCACAAGGTCAGGGCTGAAAGCGCCAGGAGGCCTTGAGGGCCGGCACCCCCGGGGATATTTTGCTCTCGCCCTCCTGGGCACCTCGCCTCAAACCTTGGCCTCGCTGCCCAAGGTCGCCCGGGGCATGTGAGTCAGCCGCGTGGAGCTCCCCTGATCGGCTTCCTCCCCAGTCGGCGTCCGCCAAGATCCCACAGGGCCGGCGGGGGAGAGGGGTTCATGCACATCCAGCCCAGCCCCCTCCAACCCAGCCAGGCGCCAGGTGAGCTGGAGGCGCCGAGGTGCGGAAGCCAGAGCTGCCCGCGCGGGCGGAGTCGGACGCCCCGCCCCCGCGCCCGCCCCGAGCATGTGGCCGGGTCTCCGCGAACCTTCCCCAAGGTCACCCTCTCGGGTCCCGCGGCGGCCGGCCCGCGCGTCTCACCTCGACAGGGGCCAGGGTCCCGGCGGCTGCGCCCGTGGGGGCGGTGGGGTCGGCGGCGCGGGTTGCCGGCATTTCAGGAGCTCGCCGAGCCTGCTCTCCACCTGCTGCTGCGAGGGACCTGCGGGCACCGGGCGCGTCAGCAGCCGCCGAGGCTGGGCGGTCACTGCGCGGACCCTCCCCCCGGCAGCCCTGCCCGCCCCCCGCCCCCCGCCCCGCGCACCTGTGCGGCGCTGCGCGACCAGCTTGCTGGGCCCCTTGGTGATGGTGTACATGGTGCGGAGGGGCCGCCAGCCCGCGCGCTCGCCCGGAAGCACGCCCTGCCCTGCCCTCCGCCCGGGCTCGCACTCGGCGGGGGCCCAGGGCGCGGCCCCTTTAACCGGCGGCCGGGCGCGGCGGGGAGGGGGCGGGCCGCTACACGCCCCCGGCCCTTAAAGGGCCCGCGCATACCGACCGGCCTCCGGGCTCACCGCGGAGGTCGGGCCCTTGGGAGAGTGGCTGATGCCGCAGTAACCAGCGCCCCACCCCGCGTGGCCCAAGGCCAAGGGCAGAGGAAGCGTACTGAGGCCTGGGACGGCCTTCCGCCGCCTGAAGGCCAGGTGAGCCGCGGGGGAGACGGGGACGTTGGCAGGCGCTGGGGACGCTCTGTGCGGACCCTGGAAGCAAGGCTGCCCCCACCCCTGTCGGGGAGCTTCGGCCACGGTGCCTGCGTGGGTCTGGGCCAGTATCAGGGGGCATTCCGGGCCTGTGTCTTGAGAACGCGGGGCCAGAGATCAAAAAAAGTGCGTTCGCCCCCTGGGTTTGGGCAGAGACCGGGCGCCCTGGGAATCTCCCTTCCACTCCGTCGGACAGGAATACTGGGTGCACTCTGCTTCCTGACTCAGGCTCCCATGCCAGGGTCCACTCCCAGCTGCAGGGAGGGGAGGCCCCTTACAGACTGGGACCAGTGTGGGGGTGGAACCCTGGGGAGAGAGAAGGTGGGTGAGGCCACCCGGTTTTCCTGTTTCACCCCAACTGGAAGGGAGCAGTTACCTCCCACCCCCGCCCTGCTGGAGGCATAGGGGTCTCCTCCAGAGCTGCCTGCGGACCAGGCCTGCTTGGTTTGGAGGGGCCGGTCGGGCTCCCACCCGCAGGGTTCCTTCCTCCCAACTCAAGGGCTGCTCTGGGCTGCCCAGGTTGTAGGAGGGGCCTGTGAACCTAAGGACCTAGTGGGCTCAGCTTAAGGCTCCCCTCATCCTTCATTTGGTTGAACTCAATCCTTAACATCCTCCCACCCAGGAAAACACTCCCCCAGAGTTGTCCAGGGGTCTTGGAATCCGCCCTCGAGGCTTGTGTGGCTCCCACACTGTTGTCACAAGTATCTGAGGAGGCTCAGTCTAGCAGGCACCAGGGCCTGGGGAGTCCAGTGGGGCCTTGTCTCCTTCTGGGAGCCGCCGCCTGAGGGGCAGTGGCCCAGCAGGTTCCTGGAGCAAATGCACCTCCACTTCCTCACACCTCACCTTCAGAGCAGGGCCGAAACAGGCAGAATTCGCAACATGGGGAGTGGGAGCTGTGAGGGGTTAGCTCGGGGGGGGGGGGGGGAAACAGCAGCAGGAGAACCCCCCCCCCGCAACTGCTCTGGGCAGCGTCCCTCCCCAGCTACCCCACACACCTGTGTGGCTGGTGGGAAGTAACCAGGCCTGCTCCGGTGCCCTTAAGGAAGTTTGTTTCCCGGGGCCCCCTCCCCAGCTTCCTCCTCCACAGGGTGGGCTGGGTTAGGCCTGTGATCCTGAGAGGGGGGGATAGGGGATAGTGGGCCCAGCCCCCCCACCCCGTGCACCCCTGCAGTTTCTGTCCCTTGTCCCTCCCCACAACGTGGTCCTGCGCGCACCATCTGTCCTGGCTGCCCTGGCCTTGAGCACACTGCTCCCTCTGGTCACTCACATGCTGGGGAGACACCACAGTGGGGGGGTTGTGTCCTGAGGGTGCATGTTCCTGGCAGAGGACGCAAGGCCGTGGTGTGGGAGGCATGGGCCCCACCTCCCTCGGACACAACCCCGGGGCCTTCGTGGACAGCAGGGGCAGAACAAGGCCCCTTGATGGGTGGACAGGCCCAGCCAAGGTCTCGAGGCCCTAACATTCAAGCCCTGCCCATAGGCCTTGTTTAAGGTCAAAGGTTAGGTCCAGAGCCCTGAGAAGCTCAGGGGGAGATGAAGGTGAGCACAAAGGATCCTGGGGCGGGAAGGGAGAAGGTGCAGGACAAGCAGGGGGTGCGGGGAGAGAACCCAGTGGTCCCCAGGATAGCTGAGAGAGGAGGAAGGCGGCGGGGGGGGGCAGTGAAGTCCCTGTCACCTATGGGGGGTGGGGCTGGTCTCCCCCAGAGAAGGCTTCTCAGCCTCACTGCCCCCAGGACACACCCTAGTGTGGGGATGGAGCCTGGGGAGCTCAAGATTCCGTCCCCGGACTCACTGACCTTCCCCTCGACCACGCTGTCCTTGAGGCAGGTGGGCTGTGAAGCCCCTGCAAGGGGCCAGTACCATGGCCTGTTGTTGGAGAAGCCGGGAATCCATCCTGAGCTGGAGAGGGGCAGTTGGACAGAGGGGTGGGGCCTCCCCCAGCAAGCAGAGCAGCGGCCACCAGCGGCTGGAAGTGGTGAGGGACTATCTTCCTGTAGGGCCTTTGGAGTGAGCAGACACCTTTACCTTGGACTTGGCTTCCAGAAGCATGAGAAAATACATTTCTGTTGTTTTAAGCCACCAAGTTTGGGGTAATTTGTTACAGTAGGTCCAGGAAGCCAAGGGAAGTGGTGGGTGAGGAAACAGGAAGGGAAGTACCCCAGGGCGGGAGGCAGGGCTAGGGAGGAAGTGTGCACCCCCATCGGGGGTGGGCAGCAGGGCAGGGGTTGTCTTGTTTGTTCATGGCTCTGTGGGCACTAGAGATTTTATCACATGGATAAACGCTCATTTGGGAAGGTGGCCCGTGCCACGGAACCTTCCACACAGTGGGTGAGATGCTCAAGAGGGCTGCCTGGGAGCTGATTCCACCTTAGGACACAAAATCTCAGGAGGCCCCACCCAGCACAGGCCATGGTGGGGGGTGACGTGGGAAACAAAGGCAAATGAAAAATGAAATTTCCTTACAACGTACAGCCCATTAACAAGTCCTTGAAACCTTGAAACCAGCAGAGTGACCTTCCTTTGAGAGCTCAGCTGCCTCCCTGATGACACTTTGCTGGGGGCAAAAGGCAATCTTAGTCTGCCGCCCCCAATCCTGTAAATCTACTTTAACACATAAAAAATTCCTTTGGAAATTTCCCCTGTCTTTTCCTGCCCATGATATATGTTGGCAACCATACTCCAAGCTTATGGCCCTCTGACCTACACCCCAATGGTGTCATGACTAAGGTTTCACTGGGCAGTAGTAATGACCCTTCCTTAACAACGGCTGCCCCCCTCGAGGTCCTGGAAACCTTGCTTCCAAAATTCCCCAGAGACCTATACTATCCCAAACCCTGCCCGACTCGAAAGTGTATCATCAGTTGTTCCTCCCGCCCCCAGTGCAGCTCTTTCTGCCCACACGTCCTATTCCGTGTTTTAATAAAACCACCTTTTTGCACCAAAAACATCTCAAGAATTCCTTCTTGATCGTCGGTGCCGAACCCCAACATTTTCTACATTAGGGGACGTTTCCAGGGGTCCACTCTTCAGCATTTGCTGGGCGGCCTGGATCCTCCCAGAGTCTGACACACATCCATGACTTTCCAGAGCACCCAAAGCAGGAAAGGCAGAGGTCTGCCTTCTCCAGCTCCGAGCCTGGTGAGTGCCGAGTGCAGGGAGTAGCTCCCACGGCTTCCAGCCTAGAGTGACAGACACGGCGGTCGGATATCAACCTAAGGCCGAGTGCTGCTGGAGATTCTGCTGGGCCTTTGGACAGCTTCTGAAGCCGGGCCATAGGACATGGAGGAAGCAGGGACACCGCCCCGTCGAGTTCCTCCCGTCTCACGGAACACCTGCTGGAAAGGAAAGCAGTGTTTTCTGTCCTTTCAACACTTCTGGCGCCAAGTGTGGGTTTCCCTCACCAAGCAGTTCTCTGCACACGCCGAGCCGGTGTCCTGCCACTTAACTCAGTTCGGACTCTCTCACCTGGTGTTATGCACACCCCCGGGCCAAGGGCCCAGTCCCACGAGACCACCCCACCTCCGAGGCCAGTCACAAATCCGGGCTGTCGCCTGTGCTTCTGATCCACCAGCTGTAAGTCAGGGTTCTCACGTGCCCACCCTCCCCCTCAGGCTCCATAATTTGCTAGAACGGCTCACAGAAATCAGGGAAACCCTCACTCATGTTTACTGGTCCATCAAGGATACGACTCTTGGGAACAGGGGTGGAAGAGACACACAGGGCAAAGGGTGGGGAAGGGGCTCGGAGCCTCTAGGCCCTGCCTGGGGGGTAACACCCCCCCCACCTCCGTGTGTCCATTCACCTGCCCAGAGGCTCCGGAGCCCCTTCTTTTGGGGTTTTTGCGGAGGCCCCGTGACACAGGTGCGGCTGACCAGATAATCGGTCTAATCACAGGTCGGGTGCCCGGGCTACCAGCCCCCAAGCTCCAAGGGTCACCTGATTGGTGCAAATCCAGGTAAGGTTGAAAGGGGCTTGTCATGCACAACAGCAGACGCTCCTCTCAGCGTCCACACACGGAAGGACATGGAAAATGCACAGAGGACACCCAACGTGGCGGGAGGCAAAAGGGCATTCAGGAAAGGAAAGCCGGGGGCTGTGAAAAGGCGGTCACGTGCCGGCTGAGCGGCACCTTCCCAGGAGGCCTGTCCAGAAGGGCCAGCTCCACACCACTTAACCCACCCTAAGCTGCAAGAGTGCCCTCCCCTGACCAAACCCACATCTCGGCCCCTCCACGACAATCCCAGGTGAAAGCCCGGATCAGGGCCACCCTCTGAGCCCCGGCCAGGGTGACGTCGGGTATGGGGGTTTCACTAGTGAGAAACTGCCCACCAAAGAAGATAAGCTGGCCGCTGCAGAACAGGGCCCCTCGGAGACGCGGGCCCCAAGCCGTTAACCGGGAAATCACCCTTGGACACAACAAATAGGGCTCCGACCCCGCACAACGTCCGTGGACCCTGGGCCAGCTCTGGACAGGTCAGCGTCACAGGAAAGCCTTGAGCAACACAGGATCGCGGGGCCTGCGGCTAGAGCCACCCGGCCCGCCCGCGGCTCCGCCCGGATGGAAGCCCCGCCCCCCCCGCCCCGCCGGCTCAGACGCCCCGCGGTTGCCATGGTTTCCACGGCGCTGGGGCGAATCCGGGCCTCAAGCCCGCCTCCCTTAGGCCCTCTCGCTCCTCCCCAGCGCTGGGCGCCCAAGCGACGCCGCGAGATCCCCAGCACGCGGACGCCGCCAAGCCCAGTGCTCCCACTGAGGCTGCCGGCAGCAGTGCGCCGGGGCCGGTCCCCGCTCCAGAGGCAGCGCGCATGTACCGTAACGCTTCGGCGCGTGGGGAGGTTGCGTCACAATCCCTTATATCTCGCGGGTGGATGGCTCGCCAACAGCGCCGCTGGTGTAGTGGTATCATGCAAGATTCCCATTCTTGCGACCCGGGTTCGATTCCCGGGCGGCGCATGCAGCCGTTTTGGTTTTTAATTAACTCGCCGATGACTGCGATTTCAAAAGGAAACACCACGAGAAACCAGGAAGTGCCCATGCTAGTGCAGCGCGAACGGGACAATTTCAGAGAATGACAAGAGCTGTGAAAACGCCAGAGCGGCCACGGGCGATTGGGCGCTGAGCTAATGGTCACCTGTAAACAAGTGACTCCAGCCCCAGTCCCTTCGCCGTGGCTGCCGCTCCCGGTGCGCCTCCCGCGGCGGGTCCCTTAATGCGCTGCGCCCCTCCTCCTGGAAATTGTAGACTTCGGGGAGGCCGGACCGCAGCTCCCGGCAGGAGTCGTGGCGTCGGACCACGGCTCCCGGCGGGCCTCGCGGCGTCGGACTACGGCTCCCGGCGGGCCTCGCGGCGTCGGACTACGACTCCCGGCGGGCCTCGCGGTGTCGGACTACGGCTACCCGCGGGCCCCGTCGTCAGACTAGGGCTACCCGCCGGCCGGCTGAGCTGCTGCGATGCTGGTGGCCGCGGCCGCCGAGCGGAACAAGGAGCCCATCCTGCGCGTGCTGCGCCAGTACATGGACCCGGCCCAGCGCGGCGTTCGAGTGCTCGAGGTGGCCTCCGGCTCCGGCCAGCACACGGCCTACTTCGCGCGGGCCTTCCCCCACGCCGAGTGGCAGCCGTCCGACGTGGACCAGCGCTGCCTGGACAGGTGCGGAGGGGCGCCCGGAAGGCGGGATCCCGGCCGGTGAAAGTGGGCGGGAAGCAAGGGCAGGCGGAGCAGGGCCTGTCCCGCTGTCCAGACTCCCCACGCCACCCAGACCCCTTTAAGCTCCTCCTCCAACCAGGCGCTGCCCTTCCACAGCATCTCGGCCACCACGCAGGCTCAGGGGCTGTCCAACGTCAAGGCCCCGCTGTACCTGGACGTGACCTGGGATTGGGAGCATTGGGGCGGCATCCTGCCCCAGTCGCTGGACCTGCTGCTCTGCATCAACATGATCCACATCAGCCCCCTGAGCTGCACGGAGGTCTGCGGAAGCAGGGTGGTGGGCTTGCCCCACATCTCGGATGGGGCACTGAGGGCTCTTTCAGGTGCGTGGGGGAAAGAACGCTCCTCACCGACATCCTGTTTCCTCACTCCCCAGGGGCTCTTCAGGGCAGCGGGACACCTGCTCAAACCCAAGGCGCTGCTGATTACCTACGGGGTTAGTGTCCCTGCCGGAGACGATGGGCCTCCCCTGGCAGGCCAGTCCTGACCCGGATCCCAGCCAGTCTAGGCTGAGCGCTCCTCTCTGCACTCTCTCCTTTTGGTTTCAGTATTTTCAGTTACTTTCTCCCACCACTGCCTGTCACCATTAAGCCCCACCCAGGGTCTTCTTTCTCCTGACCAGGGTCTCACCCCCCCTGGTCACCTGCCAGGCTCCCTGCAACCCCTTGGCTCCCCAGCTGGTCCTCAGCTGTGCCGCGTCTTGGGGGCAGGGAGGGCTGGGTTTTTTTCTTTCTCTGAGTGCCGGTCCGCCTATTTGCTCACTGAGGAATGGCTGACCTTGTGTCTGTGGGTGGCGGGCAGAGCTGTCTTCCCGTCTCCACAGCCTTATGCCATCGATGGGAAGATCACTCCGCAGAGTAACGTGGATTTTGATCTCACTCTTAGATGCAGGTCAGAGCTGGATAGGTGGGGGGCCTGGCCGAGTGGGCAGGTGGGCTGGGTGACACCCCCCAGCCACAAGTCCACCTTCTCTCCCACCCCCTTCCCACTGCAGGAACCCTGAGTGGGGGCTGCGGGACACAGCCCTCCTGGAGGACCTGGGCCAAGCCAGTGGCCTGCTCCTGGAGAGGATGGTAGGTGGGAAGGACTGGGGGCAGAGGTGACCTCCCTGGGGACCAGGGGCAGCTGCTCCAGCCACAGCATCTTCCCCAGGTGGACATGCCGGCCAACAACAAGTGCCTGATATTCCGAAAAGAGTAACCTTCTCCCGCATGTTTGTGTCTCCACCAAGGCTGGTTCTGGAACAAACCCAGATGCCAGCCCATGCCTCCCAGGGCTGGGCCATGAGGGCTGCCCTTGCCCGGTCCGGGGGCTCTTGGCTGGTGGCCACAGGGTTGCTTAGAACCTGGGAATAAAGTGTGTCTTGCTGCTCATTGCTGGTGTCAACCATGCCTCCTCCTGGAAGCACTCTGGTGGTGCCGGGGGGTGGGGTGGGGGGGGTGGCGCTGTATCTCTGAGGGTTCTGTCCTAGGGGTAGGAGGGGTCTGGCCTGTGCGGTCAGGGCTTGGGGGCATCCGGGACCGGGTGGCGCTGCCCGGCAGCAGCGGAAGGAGGGGGGAGCTCGGGGATGCCAAGGCGGGATTGCGCTGGCTGCCTGGCGCTCCCACCACGAGGGGAGGCGCCCGTCTCGGGCTGGTCACGGCTCGTTCTCCCGCAGGGACGTGGGAGGCTCCCGAGGAGGGAACTTGAAGCGGAGCCAGTGCTCCAGTGTGGCAGCAGCGGGATGGCAGGCTGAGGGGGGTAGGGGTCCCACCCGGAGGTCTGGCAGCTGCAGGCCGTGAGGTCAGGCTTTTATTCAGCAGCACAGGAAGGCAGGGTGGGCAGACCTGGGCAGGGGCGTGGGGCTAGTCCTGGAAGCGGTTCAGCAGCTCGCAGGCCTTCTTCTCGAGCAGCTCCGAGATCTTTCTGACACGTTTCTCGCTTGCGGCGCGGACGTAGCTGCCAGCGTCCAGCACCGCCACGCCGTCTCGCACCTCACCCATGATGACCAGCGGGCCGTCGCCGGCCGTCACGTTGGGGCAGGGGCAGGTCCGGTCCATGCCGCTCAGCGTCACCTCCAGGTACTTGGTGCCCAGGAACCTGAGGCCCATCTTGTCGTCCTTGAGCACCTCGTCCAGGGCCACGCGGGCGATGCCGCCGCCGCCCACCTCGGGCTCCTCCAGCACCTCCGTGAGCCGCCCCACGATGGCGAAGTCGCTGCGGCACAGGCTCAGCGCCAGCTTGCTCCGGAGGCGGCAGGCCCGGCAGGGCGGCGTGCGCGGCACCGGGCAGGCGTCCTCGCAGCTCGCGCGGCTCTCGAAGTTGTTGCCGTTGCCCTCGCAGCCGCCGTAGACGAAGGGGTGGCACCGGCGCAGCAGCGGGCTGTAGGCCCAGCGGGGCTCCCGGCCCTGGCAGCGGCCCCGCACGGCCGGCAGCACGCAGGCGTCGCCGGGGCCGCGGGCGCAGGCCCGCTGGCACGCCTCGTACGTGTCGAAGCCCCGGCCGCCCCCCTCGCAGCCGCAGGCGGGGAAGGTCATGCAGCCGCCGCGCCGGGGGTCGTAGCGCCAGAGGACGAGGCCGGAGGGCGCGCCGGGGCAGGGCTGCGCGGCGGGCACGCACTCGGCCGGGTCGGGCGCGGGCGCGGGCGGCGTGGCGGCGGCGGCCGGGCCGCGGCGGAGCACGGACAGCGGGAAGTCGGCGCGCAGCAGGCCCGCGGCGTTGCGCGCCGTGCACGTGTAGACGCCGGCGTCCTCGGGCCGCGCGTTGTAGAGCACCAGCTGCCCGACGCTGGTGACCACCACGTTGCCGTACATCTGGTCCGGCCGCATGATGAGGGCGTCGGGCTGGTTGCTCTGCTTCTCCCAGGTCACGGCGGGCGGCGGGCGGCCGCTGACCTCGCAGTGGAGGCTGGCCGTGCCCCCCACGTACACGGCCTGCGGGGCGGGGCTGCTGTAGAGCGCGGGCGGCACGGGCGCGTCCCCGGGCGTGGGGCGGGCGGTGGTGGCGGGCGGGCCGGGGCTGCTGGGCGGCCAGCTGAGGACGTGCTTGCAGGGCACCACGTGCAGGCGGAGGCCGCGCAGGCAGGCCTCGGCGTCCATGTAGCAGCGGTTGTAGTAGGTGAGGCCGTCCGAGGCGCAGGTGAAGCTGGGCTCCTTCTCGCAGCGGTCGCGGCAGCGGCACACGGGCTGGCCGTCCCAGATGTCACAGTCGGAGCCCTGCTGTGCGCACGTGAAGCCCTCACACGAGGCCAGCGGCGCGGGCACAGCGGGGCCGCCGTCAGGGAAGCGCGCCGCCACGCAGCTCTGCAGCCCGCACACGTTGGCGCAGCACTTCTCCGAGGCCTGGCAGTCCTGGGGGCCGGGGGGGGGAGGGGCGGCAGCTCAGCGGGCACGCCAGCTCTGCCTGGCAGCCTGTCCAGGGGGAGCGGGGCCGAGCCCCTTGCTGCCCCTCCCCGAACCTGTCTCCCCTACGGGAAGCTGAGCGGGTCTGCGGAGTTTCCTTCCTGTTCTCTAGGATGAGCTACAGCTGCCAGCTGCCAGCTGCCCAGCGGGCTGTCAGGGGAGTTACCTCACTGAGCCTCATTGCATCGGCGGCTCTGCCCCCTACAAGGCAGGTGTTACCGTTCGATCGAGGAAATCGAGGCCCGGGGGTGGGGTGTACAATGTGCTCAAGGCCACTGCAGGTGGTGCAGGGCAGGGCTGCAAGGGCAGATGTCCCACGTGG
Organism: Cryptoprocta ferox; assembly: GCA_028646485.1. Taxonomy (NCBI): domain Eukaryota; kingdom Metazoa; phylum Chordata; class Mammalia; order Carnivora; family Eupleridae; genus Cryptoprocta; species Cryptoprocta ferox. Next base: position 499,435 of record CM053564.1, on the reverse strand, counting down.
CCCCCTGCCTTTCTGGCTTGCTGGTCCTGAGAACAGCTGGTCCCAGGGTGGGGGCAGGCAGGTTTGGGGAGTGAGGAGGGGGCTCTTAATCTTCAGACACATGAAGGCGAAGACTGGGGGTGTTCCCTGGGACCCTCCTATGTGCAACAGCCTGAAACCAGCAGCAGAGCGTGGGGAGCCTGAGGAGAAAGAAGACTCCCAGGATTGGGGCTGCAGTGCAGCTGCTGGGGTCCCCTTCCGCAGGCAAGGTCTGGGTGCAGGGGACAGGGTCTGGACTTCCCCCCACCCCCACCGGGCTGACCAAGCCTCCAAGGTGTCCTGAGTCTCCCCCGCCCCCCGCCAACCAGGGCCGGTGGGGATGGTGCCTCTGCTTACCTGGTCCCCGACGCACTCACGCTCACAAGTGCTCTGGGCGTCCACCCACAGGTTGGGGCTGAGCTGGTTGGGGCACACGCCTGAGTGGCTCCCGGGTCCTGGCGGCAGGCTGGCCCCCAAGGTCAGCCCAACCACGAGGAGCGGCAGCAGGAGTGGCCTCGGGGCCAGCATGGGGACCGCCAGGCCAGGGGGTGGGGGATGTGACCACCAGTCCCTCCTCAGGCCCTTCCCAGCCTCCTCCCTGAAGGCACCTACCTTCCCAGGCCTGTGGTCGCTGCCCCTGCCCTCCGGACCCCAGCTGATCGAGGGGCTCTCCCCTGACCCCCAAGGTCTGAGCCCACAGCAGATGCTTCGTCCCAACACCCCAGTTCGAGGGGCTGGGTGGGTTCCGGGCCTCTCCCAGCTCTGAGTCTGTGCATGTGGCGCCAGCCCCTCCCCTGCCTGGCCCCTCTGTGGTCAGCGCAGGGCAGGGGGTGGGGAGGGGAGGAGGACGGGGAGGGGCCAAGGCGCAGGAGCACAGAAGACACTGGCCGAGAGGGTCACCGAGGGGCGGAGAAGGGCCAGAGTAGGGCTGGCTGTGGCGGGAGAGGGGAGGGGAGGGGACACTGTAATTGGAGCCCCTCCTCCCTCCAGCCACTGGGCTGCGGATGGAAGGGCCCTGGGATCAAAGCTGCCTCTCAGACCCTCCCAGCCCAGGTCGGGAGGGGGCCGGGCTGGCCACCCGCCTCTGGCTCTCCATCCTGCCCCCGCTGTCCCCGGGGCCTGCGTCTCAGTCCCAGCAGGTCCAGGCCAGCCCCTTCCTTAGATTTATTTCATCCAGACCAGACAGAGGCACAGAGGTACTGTGTTGGGCCCAGCAATGAGTAGGCATTCTGTTCCCTTCCCAGGAAAAACTCCACAACCTTCTCCTGGGAGAAGGGTCACGACCTGCCACCAGGTCTTGGGGTCAAACTGAAACCCTTTCTGAGGCTAGTGGTGAGGCCTCTGCCGCACAGGAGTGCACAGTGAGCTCGGCCTGGGCCCTTCCATGGGGACCCGCAGCAGATGGGGGTTGGGGAAGGCCGATGCTTGGCGGGACTCTGCGTTTCCAGAGAGCCCGCCCCCGGCCAGGCTCCTGATCCAGGCTCTTCCACGACTGGACGAGGCACGAGGCAGGCGCCAAAGAAGTGAGGTCCCAGGACGACCAGCAGGGAGGGAGCTGTGTGCTGGCCAGTATGGCCCCCAGTCACACAGGTAGCAAACACTGCAAACGTGGCTGGTGTGACCAAGGCACTGAGTGTGTTTACTTGGATGGACTTGAATTTCAGTAGTCATGGCCACGTGGGGCCACGCAGTCCCTAGAGGCCAAGGCCATCTAAAAAGCACCCTGGAAACGGGGGGGTTTCCTGGGAGCTGTCCAAGCCCCCGGGAGGAGGCGGCTTCCCTCGGCAGGTGTGGAAGTCCCCCCTTGGCAGGGCTGGCAGGGAGAGCTGATGCAGCAAAACAGGGCAAAGCCGCTGGAACCCGCCCTTCCAAACCCTTCCCCGGCGTCTGGGGCCCCAGGAGCATCTGCCCTGAGATGGGATGGAAAACGTCCCGTGACCCTACGTCTGACCTTATGACCTGGGAAGCAGGGTAATAAAAAGCCTTTGTCTGGTCAGCGTGCGACCAGGAGATGGCCCACATGCAGAGAATGCATAGCAGGGGACGTGGGCGTGGGGAGCTCCAGGTCCAGGACAGTCCCTCAGAGCTGTAGTCAGAGGCCTGGGTCCCCGAGTGTGGCGGTGTCACGTTCAGAGTGATCGTTCCCCACCCCCCAGTGCCCACCACACCCCTGGACTGAGCCTCACGCGCTCTGTCGGCTGGTAGCTTTCCCAGGGAGGGTACCAACTCCAGGCCCAGGCAGTGCTGTGCTGAGTCCCGGCAGGTGGTGACCCCGAGTCTCCCGCTGCATCCCTGGCTCCGTGCCCACCACCCTCAGGCAGCAGAGTGAATTTGGGAGTTAGGCTCTGCCTGCACCGTCATCGAGGGGGTTCCAGGTTCCTACCGTCAGAGGCCGCACGGAGCAGGGGACTCAGTGGCGCTGTGGCTGAGGGCCGGCCGCCCGGCCCGCCCGGAAACGCGGCGCAGCCCCCTCAGCCCTCACGGCCAGGCACGCACCACGGAGACTGGGGTCGACGAAGCAGCGCTGGGCCCGCCCCGCCACGCCACACCTACCACTTGGCCAGTTAAAACCAGAGGCTTTAATTTCTACAAAACGCAGCCTGGAAATCAGAGCTGAATTAGGTTTACTGTACAAAGAAACAAAAACTGTCCAAAACGAGCACATGAATGGTGTGCCAGCAGCGAAAGGTAGTGTTGATAAGGTGAACGTAGGACTGTCCAGTCCTCAAAACACAGTCTGTGTGACCGGGGTCAAAGTCCGAAGAAAGGGGCCTGGCAGGCAAGACAGGATGGGTGGGGCCTCCTCTGCCTGACCGCGAGGAGGCCAGGACTCATGCGGGGGCGCTGGGCGCCCCTGCACACCCAGGCCCAGGCCGTGGCCCCCACCCTGCCTCCTAGACACCCAGCACGGGAGAGTCCCAGAGCCCAGGAGGGGGCCGTGAGTAGGAGGTAGAGCTGAGCACCAGTGTGACTGGTGGCCGTGTCACCGAGCAGGCGGCAGGAGGAGGCGGGCCGGGTGGCCGGTCCTCCAGGAGACGCTCGGTGCCCGCTGCTGGGACCAGTCCAGACAGCATCGCTACGAACTGGGTCCGAACGGTTTTGGCGATGTGTGACCTCGAGGACGCCGCCAGGCAAGGAGCAGTTGTGGGGTCACACCCCAGCTCAGCGGACACAGGCTGGCGAGAGTCGAGTCCAGAAGACAAGCAGGCAGGTCAGTCCAGGCCCGCAGAGCGCCTGGCAGCCCCACTGAGTATTTTCCGCATCTTCTCATTGGAGATCCTGAGCCGGTTTCACGTAGCAACGGACAGAAATGGAACCGGAAGGGAAGGTGCAGAGTCACAGAGGGAAGGCTGTTCGCCCGCACATGTGGAGGGACGTGGGGAGGGGGTGCACCTCACTATCCCCTCTCTGAGAAACCCCAACATTCCCCCGGGGAGCCTGTGAACTGCCCCCAGCTCTGAGCACAGCTGAGACGCGCAGGACGCCGCCCCCGAAGCTGTGGCCACACCATTCGGACTGTCGGAGCCACGCGGGCGCCCAGCCCCTCGGGGGGCACAAGGAGCCAGCCCCGTACTCAGGAAGGCTGGCGCAGGCAGCCACGGCCCCAAGAGCTTCCACGTGTCCCCCCTGATCCCTGCACAGCCTGCACCCCACGTGAAGTGTCTGAATTCAAAGGGTGAAGCCTTGGCCTCAAATCCCCTCCCTCTCCCAAGGTCCCGATGCTTGACCCCACAGCTGACGGGGGCTCCCGTGGCGCTGAATCAAGGCCTCCCTGTCCGTCCTTTAAAAATGTACAAAAAGGTGAACATCTTCCACATAAATAAGAAAGGGAGCCAGGCCTCCTGGGTCCCCCAAAGACAGCGCCCTGGAGGCCGGGGCCGGGCAGAGCTGCCTCCTGGGCACTTCCTAGCCTCACTGCACTATCGGGTGCCAGGCTCGTTCCGCCAAGATCCCCGCAGCTCTCTCCGGTCCCGCGGAGCTCGTGTGGCCGAGACCCCTGCCCGCGTGGTGAGCCCCCACGCTTCCCAGGAGGCGGCGAGGTCAAAGCCTTCCCTGCACACAGCGCCAGGCCCAGCGCCCGGCCAGAAACGCTCCCCAAGCGTAAGCCCTCCCGGAGCGAACTGGACGGGGTGGCGCCCAGCCCGCCCCGCTAGGAGATCTTGCAGTTGCTCCTCGAGCAGTTCTGGGGCGGGCTCTGCGGGGGGCGGATGGACTTGGACCTCTTGAGACTGTTGCCCTTGTTGCTGCCCCCCGCCGCCCCGCTGGCCAGCGAGTAGGAGCGCCCATGCATCATGACGGCGTTCATGCCGTTGGCCATCGAGAAGGACTTGAGGTGGCTCTTGATGGTGACGGGCAGCGGGAGCTTGTCGATGAGGTGCACCGGAGTACAGGAGACGATGGCCCGGCAGCAGAGGTCCTGCAGGCTGAACACTACAGATGGGGAAGGGAAAGGTCAGACTGCGCGGAGTGCAGAGGTCTGCAAAGCCCTCAGGCTTGCCCCCCACTCCACCCCGTTCCGACTTCTGCCTAGAGCCGCACGCTGAGAAGTGCCCTGGGAGACCCCCCCCCCTCGGGTGGGACGGGGCGGAGGCACAGGGGAGCACCCAGCCAGGATCTTCATGGGTCAGCTCCAGGGGAGTGGGGGCTCGGAAGCCAGTCCCCGGTCCCTGCTCGTTCTAGGTCACAGCACTGCCTCCCGGCACTGAGGTACAGAGGGCGTAAGGCACGCTCCCCGGCATAACGCCGGGACCCCACGCAGAGCAGACACAGGGCATTAACTTAGCCATAAGGTGTCAGGGAAGCAGCGGGGACCTTGCTTCCCCTCCAACCCGGGGAGGCAGGCCCCTGAGTGGGCTGCCGGAGGCCGCGTCCGCCTCCATTCTCCTGACCGCAGCTGCGACAGCCCCTCACCTCGGTTGGGCCTCCAGATCTTCTCCATGCCGTGCCTCATGAGCACGATGCGCGACAGTTCCGTGAAGGACTCAATGACATTGAAGTTGCACAGAGGGCTGACCTCGAAGAAGGTCATGCCGTTCTTCTCTGCATAGGCACGCGCCTGCTCTGTTGGAACTTGCCGCTTGAAGGCCAGGTGCAGCCGGTTCCCAACCAGGATCCGGGGGACCCCGGGTGCATGCTTGGGGGGAGCACAGGACTCAGCAGAGGCACGAGCACGGTACACCCCCCTCTTGCCACCGTCCCCCTGCCCCCAAGGCAGGCAGGGCCCTCACTGTGCATTCTGTGGCCGCCGAGCGCCATGGCAGTCGGCGTGCAAGAGGACACAGAGCCAGGGCAACGGGCAGACGGGCGGGAGGCAAGGACAGCAAATGGGGCCCCCCAGCTTCCTGCCGGGGACGGAAGCGCGCCCTGGGAAGGGCACTGTGGAAGGGGGACCTGCGGACGCACACGCACCTCATCAATCTCCTTGATCCACCGGTCGATGCCGTCAAAGGACCAGCGGTTGGTGATGTCATAGACCAGGAGGATGCCCTGCAAGGGAGACACGGGGTCGAGAGGCCGGGGGCCGGCTGCAGGGGAGGGGTCTTATTCCGGGCACGGTGCCCGGGGCGGCCGAGCGTAGGCGGGGCCAGGGGCACTCGGCTCCGGGCAGACAGCCTTCAGGCAGATTGTGTGGGTCACACATTCTCCACGTGGAAAATGCATGGCTTTGAGACTGTCACATTTCAGAGGCACTGCTGGTACTGGCTCTGCACACAGGGCTCAGCCGGCCCTGTCTCCGTCTCCTCACTGAGGGCAGGCCCGTGTGGCGCTGGACACCCTCTGTGTGGGGCGATGGCAATGGGGGACCTTGTGGGCTCAATGCTGCCTCCTCCTCATCTTGAAGACTTGGCTGCGACAACTGTCTTTGTTGTTTTCTTTTTCCCAACGTGTTTTCTCGGAACACACTGTGAGCATTATCCAGTGATCATTTAAAAATCACTCATGCTAATGGGGCACCTGGCTGGCTCAGTTAAGCATCCGGCTCTTGATGTCGGCTCAGGTCATGATCCCAGGGTTGTGGGATTGAGCCCCACGTCAAGCTGACAGTGTGGAGCCTGCTTGGGATTCTCTGTCTCTCTCCCTCTCTCTCTCTCCCTCTCCTGCTCTCTAGTTCTCTTTCTCAAAATAAATAAATAAGCATTTAAAAAAAATCCCTCGAGCTGAGACAGTGTACGAAGGTCTACGGTGTGGGGCAGGCCCTGCGGACAGCTGCGGCAGGCAGACTGGGGCAACGTCCCCGACTCTGCCCAACAGTGCTCTGCTCAGGGCCCCCGGGGGCCGGGTTCTTCGTTTTCCAGCCCAAACTTGCAGAGCAGGACGCCAATCACTCGAGCAGGCCCCCACCAGCTGGGCAGAGGACTTGCTACGAGGATCTTCCCGTACAGCCCGTGGAGACCGAGTAGTCAGAGCTCAGCTCTGGGCGGTCTCGGCACGCGTGGCTGGCCCGCCGTCCCTCCCCAGATCTCTCCGTCACGAGCCTCAGAAAGGTGATTCCAGCAGGCGACTGCGCTGCGGGCTCTCGCCTCTCGCTGCCCCTACGCTCCACTCTGAAGCAGGCTCAGGAGCGGAACCTCTGTGCAGACAGGACCCACCCCGTCCTGCCCCATCAAGGCTGCATTCGCCTGTGTCTCTGGCACACACGGGACGATGCAGCTGAGATCAGGGCAGGGCACCCTCTACCTCAAAATGCTCCTTTTCCCTGAAAAATGTCCCTCAAATCCTGGAAGACTGAAGTGTAGCCCCCTAGGTCTGCTAACACAGAGCTCAGAATCCCACTCTCTGGCCAGGAGGGACACTCACAGGGGAGGGGGAGCCAGGCCCGGAGGGAGATTCTCCGGAAACAGATGGGCACAGACGCACTTGAAGTCCAGGGCAAAGACACTAGTCTGGCGGAGGTGGCACTAGAGAGTGAGACTGGACAGGACCTGTGAGCAGCTGGGGATTAATCCTGGGGCACAAAGAACAAAGCCTCTGACTAGGGCTGCAGTGAAGGCCCCTGGCCCCCCAACCTGGAAATCCCCCTTCTAAGACATAACCGAGGATGTGCGTAGTGAGCACCAGCCCCTGGGGATGCTCATCTAGTCCTGTTCATACAGCTAAGCGTGCAGTCCCAGGACCGGAGTAAGTCAAGGTATGGACGTATCACGTGGACATAAATAGGAGAGAGGTCCACGGAGGTGCATGGCACACTGTGAAAAGTACACAGCATGTGCAGAATTTCTTTTTTAAACTTTTTTTTTTTTTTTGAGAGACTGAGCACAAGTGGGGCTTGGGGGAGGGGCAGAAAGAAAGGAAGACGGCATCCTAAGTGGGCTCCACGATCAGCACAGAGCCCAACATGGGGCTCGATCCCACAAAACCGTGAGTGAGATCATGACCTGAGCTGAAACAAGAGTGGGGCGCTTAACAGACTGAGCCCCCCCAGGCGCCCCTGTACAATTTTTAGAAACAGAAATACAAACATACAACAACCACAGAGGAAAGTTTCCATGCACAACCACGTGTTGGAAGGCCGGAGAAGGACTCCCCTTCCTGCTCCTGCTCACCCGAGGTTGAAAAGCTCTAACAAGTGGGCATCTCTTGAGCTCAGGCTTCAGCCACACCCCTATGCAGTTGGGGAACCCCTGGCCGCCCCTCCCAGCTGGCACCAACCTCCGCCCACAGCCACCTTTCTGGGGCTGCCCCCAGTCTGACGGGTGGGGGTCCATCACAGAGAGGAAGGACACACAGCTGGTCACATCGTAGGCAGCAGGGACCAAAATGATCGTGGGAAGGACATGTGGGATCAAGCACAGGTGGCACAGCTGGGAAACCAAAGCGAGGTTGTTCCTTACCTGAAGACCCCAAGGGGTCCCGAGTTGGCCGTGCGTTTCAAAGAGCCAGAAGGAGGAGCAAATAAATTCTCACTATACTCTGTTTTTCTAATCAATAAAAGTCATATGTGCTCTTTTTAAATGAGTGGGTGCTCTAGGGCACAAACTAAAGCTCTCCCCATTGCTCCAGGAATAACCGCTTACTGTCTCATTCCTGACACAGATGGGGTCACAGTGTAAGCTGCCCAGCCCCCACGCAGGACTCCCTGCCCCACAGCGGCCGGCACCTCATGCCTCACGCCAGGCGCAGCAGGCAGTGCAGCTGTCGGCGCTCAGGTAATTTTCACCTACTGTGATTACCAACACCCGAGATGAAGGCCTGAGCACGCACAACGTGACCAGACGACAGGATTCCCGGCGGTGGGAGTGCGGGGCCCGGGGCTGGCATCCTCATTCTGTCAATTTCTGAGCTACAGCTTATCCTCAGAAGCGGCGGAGATTGTGTGAACAGTTTGATGAGCTTGGACACATGCACGTACCTGTGCAAACACCACCCCCAACCGAGGTGCAGAGGTGCATTTTTTATGAAGTTAGTTTTGGCACGTGTGACACATGTTGGATGGTAAAGCTCCCAAGGAGCTCTGCCTATGACCCCAGAAGCACCAGGCTTCTGCCCAGGAGCAAGACAAGCACTGAAAATGGGGACCAGGTGTCTGTCAAATGGTCCCTGGCCCATATGCTCCCCCCCACACCTGGGCAGGGACAAGTGGCATGCTGGTACCCTCACCAACAATCGTGTAATGGCAAACGTGAGCCCTAGAACATTTTTCACAGGAAACCCCTTTTCATGGGAATGAACTGAACCCTCTCTATCCAGACCAGCACCTAGCTGTGCTCTCCTCAGAGCTAATCCAGGTGACCCCAAACATTCGACTAAACAGAATGTCCCCTGCCCCCAGCTCTCTTCTTGCGTTGACCCCAAGGGACCCCAGCAGGAGGCACCGGCACCCCAGGGCCACCTCAGAACCCAGCAACAGCAAAACATGGGCCATAGTCCAGTGGTCCAGGACAGAAAGGTACTCATGGCAAGAGCCACAAGACAGTACCATTGTGGGCAGGTGACAAAGACAGGGGCTGGCCAGGAGCTTCTGTGTCCTGGACCCTATGGGACCTGCAAGGCCTCTCTGGCCTTAACTGAGGGTTAAGGACAGTGACAGGAAATAGGAAACTCCACCAGCAGTACCATCTGCTGCAAAATCAGGTGGGTGCTCACCATGCGGACACCCCCTCGTCACTGCCAGCACCAGACAGGACAGCAGCACGACAGGCAGGAGCACTGCAGTGAGGCCGGCCACCCAGCCCCAAAACGACAAGAACCCCCAGAACTAGCAAAGCAGAAGCAACAGCCAATACACAGCGGACCGGGCTGGATGCTTTGGAGAGAACGCGGACGTGCTAACAGGATGTGCTTCCTCAAAACGTATAGTGTGGCGAATGCGCAGGCTTGGCTGCCGCTTCCTTCGGTCCTCCAGTGTCTCCACCGAAACGGTGTCTGTGGTCTGTCCCACGTTCACAGTCAGAGCAGGCAGGGCAGCTGATGCCTCTTGGGCCTTTTCTCAGCATCTCCCAGTGGCCCTTCATTATCATATCCAAGGTCACCACTCCCATCCCTTCATTTTCAAAATGTTTTATTACAAAAGTAATATGCCCTTCATTGTAGCAACGTTAGAAAATACTCAAACGCAAAAGGAACACAGCAGAACTCACCAGCAACCCATGATTCACTGACAACAAACACTACCGTTCACAACAGAGCCTTGCTGTCGCGTATGTATAAAACCACACGTGCAGTCCCATCTTTAAATTAAAGTGGCCCGTGGACCACACTTCTGTGCTCACTCGAGCTGGCAAATGCCCCAAAGCTGCGACCCACACCCAGAGGTCTTTCTGTCTTTTGTTGTTCACCATCGGCTGCTCCAGGTGGGATTGCCAGGTGCACACCACCTCTGCAGGGCCCCCCACGGACCGGGCACACACTGGGGGAGCACAGCTCCCAGGACCGGAGCTCCCAAGCCCGGCCTGGGGTCCTCCACCCCGACCTCAGTGGAGAGCAGAGGGGGACCCCATCCGGGGTCTTCCTCCCTCTCACCACAACAGAGAGGCTCCCACTCAGGAAGGCCCTGGAGGAAGGCTGGGGTGGGGCGTTCCTGTCAACACCTACTCGGACTCAGTCTGACTCTGTCACAGAAGAATCTTCCTCTGGTTTCCCAGGTCCCACGGACCAGGAAGAGCAGCACGGGCGTGGCTGGGCATTCATCACTGCTCACAAAGCAGAACAAATGCCCAGAAGGCTCCCCACAAGCCTGAGCCAGAGTGGAGGGCTCATGACAGGCAGCACCTGTTCCTGCTGAGTGCAGACCCACCTGCAGCCCGCGCCCCACACAGCCAGAGGCCGGGCCATGTGCCCAAGGGCCAGATCCCTGCATGAGTGTGTGGTGCTCCTGACAGAGGACCCTGCCTGGGCTGCAGGGGTGTCCTCAGCAATTCCAAAAGCCTGGGGGGTCATGGCCTGCACTGCATCACAGACAAAAGTGGCCTTGCGGTCAGACCCCTCACACTGACAGCAGTGAGAGCAGATCTGTTCATGCAGCTACTTCCCCTTCGTCCCGCCTTGAACCACACACAGAGCCGGTCAGCACGCAAGCACGCTGGGGGAGCCCAGGGATGCAGACAGAAACGGGCAGGCGCCCCTGCCCCTAAGGACCTGCAGCGGCCCCTTCCATGGTGGCTACGATGCCCAGTCCCTGAAATCCTTAGCGGTGACCCAGGCCAGCCCGCCCAGGCAGCGCTCTTCTTCCCAGTGAACTGGGTGACTGAGCGGCACATCGAGGCTCCCAGCACACCTCCTGCGGTACCCTGGGCACAGAGCGGTGCCACGGAGCTCTGACACCCAAGGCTGCGTCACTCAGAGGACATCCCGTTTGGACTCCTAGTGGAAGCCTGGTGTTCAAATGCCAAGACTGGCTTAGAAAGAGGCACGCACGTGGGGTCTGCCGACACAGCAGTGGGAGGTGGGGGGTCGTCCTGGAGAATGGCACTGGCGCTGCTGCTGGGCTTACCTGCGCGCCTCTGGAGTAGGACCGGAAGATGGTGCAGAACCTGCCCTGGCCCGACGTGTCCCTGAAACACAGGGGGTCGGGGGACGTGGCCCGTGGGGCCCCAGCATGCACAGCGTGAATGCTGGGAGCTGCTCACCCCCCTCCACACACACCCCTCCCCCCACAGCTTGCCCTGGCTGCCCTCCATGGGCCTGTGCTCCCTGGAACCCTGCCCTGGCGGGCTGGAGAATCCCACCCATGGGGAAATTTATGTCTGCACACACAGGTTCTGGAAAATGCTCCCTAAGGAGTCGCCCAGTAAAGGGCAAGGGGTGAGAGGCCATAGCCAGTGAGGAAATGAGTCTCTATGGGAAAAGGGACCTGGGCTCTGTCAGGTCAAACAACCTGGACTTTTGGGTTCTGTGCCACAGAGCAAAGTCCATTCCACGCCGACATCGGATCTGTGCAAAGGGCCACTCAAGTGAATGTAAACGTGACGCCTCCCGTCTCTAAGGATTCCTGACTCGCTTCAGGCACTGTGCAACGACGCTGCGGTGCCACAGCGCCGGGCCCCAGGCACCTCACCCGGCAGGGCCTGACTCACCAGAGTTCCAGCTTGACCCGCCGTCCGTCCAGCAGGATGGTGGTCGTCTTGTAGTCGATGCCTGCAAGGAAGCAGAGGGCGGCCGTAGGCGACGCCTGGGGATGGGCCCACCAGGACCCACCCTGCCAGGGCCGCGGGCTGTGCTACCCCACCTGAGCCTTTTTGTGGCTCCAGCCCAGCACCCCGAGCTGGCCACCCCCGTATCGCCCCAAGAGCCCCGGCTGCGGGGACGATGGTGTGCTTGCAGGAGGACGGCTCATCTCCGTGCCAACCTACTTCCTGTGGGTCCTGTCGCCGACCTCCCAAAGCCCCAGCGTGCTTCTGAGTCCTTGGACTCACTGCAGCCCCCAGGGACTGACAACTGGACTGTGCTGGGAGCGTTATTAAAGGTAATTTCTAAAATGCCAGTTCTCTGGAGAGCTCTCTGGAGAACCTATGCTTGCCATATCTTTAGTTTTTATTTTTTTACACTTTTATAGGAACAAGTCAGTCCAAGAGAAGTCAGTAGGAGCAGGGACACTTCGCTTACATGTAGTGTCTTCTAGCGCTTTGTGGGTCATCTGGAAACTTCGCACACGCTCCATCTTCCATCCACCTCTCTTAACTATTAAATATCTCATCGGTTTCTTGGCTTCTTATAACATGTCCTCCAAGAGGGCTTGAAAATGGACATTTTTAATGCAGGTGCTGTTCTCACACTGTGCATAGGGCACACCCACTCCGGCACCGGTGCTCCTACCCTCACTGTCCCTCTGCCTGGTGAACTCCCAAGTGTGCGCCTAAACCTGGCTCCCATGCATCAAAGGACATTTGACAGAATGAAGATGCAACCCACAAAATGGGAGAAAATATTTGCAAATCACGTATCTGATGAGGGGCTGATATCTAGACTACAGAAGGAAATGGGACGACAAAAAAACAACAATGAAAAACAAAAAACAATCCAATTAAGAAACGGGCCGAAGATTTGACTAGACATTTCTCCATAGAAGATACAGAAATGACCAATAACGTGGAACCAGCGCAATCATCCGGGAAATGCAAATCAAACCACAATGAGATGTCACCGTGCACCATTCAGACGTTTATTATAAACAAACAAACAGAAAATAACAGGTTGCTGGTAAGGATGTGGAGAAACTGTGACCATCATGCACGGCTGCGGGGACAGAGAAGGGCGCAGACAGACGGAAAACAGGTGGATGGCTCCTCAAAAAATTAAACACCGAATTACTTTACAATGCAGAAATTCCACTTCTGGGTTTACAACCAAAAGCGAAGGCGGGGAATCAAACATGGATGTATTCCCACACCCAGGCTCACAGCAGCCAAAAGGCGGGAGGAGCTCATGTGTCCATCGGCAGATGGACAAAGTGCGGTCTGTCCATGCAGTCGACTAGTACTGAACCTTAAAGGCAAGGACATTCCGACACGCGCTCGGACAAGGATGACCTTGAGGACGTTGTGTTCAGTGAGATACGCCTGTCACGGACGACA
>CM053564.1:470831-485907 GCA_028646485.1 Cryptoprocta ferox | reverse complement strand
GTCCGACTTTGGCTCAGGTCATGATCTCACAGTTCGTGGGTTCGAGCCCCGCATCGGGTTCTGTGCTGACAGCTCAGGGCCTGGGGCCTGTTTCAGATTCTGTGTCTCCCTCTCTCTGCCCCCCCTCTCCCATTCGTGCTCTGTCTCTCTCTGTTTCGAAAATAAATAATAAAACAAATAAAGTCTTAGAAAAAAGACACGCAGGACGCCTGGGTGGCTCAGTCGGTTGAGCATCCGGCTTTGGCTCAGGTCATGATCTCATGGTTCGTGGGTTCCAGCCCCGTGTCGGGCTCTGTGCTGACAGCTAGCTCAGAGCCTGGAGCCGGTCTTCAGATTCTGTGTCTCCCTCTCTCTCTCTGACCCTCCCCTGCTTACGCTCTCTCTCTCTCTCTCTCTCAAAAAAAAAATAAATAAATAAAATAAAAAATAAAAATAAAAAAAAAGAAAAAGAAAAAAGACACGCAAGTCCAAAGAGAAAGGCCTGCCCATAGAAAGGCAGGATCTCTCTGCCGTAAACAAGTACGGGCATCAACCGAACTTCAGTGCTCAGTCGGATCGGACTCATCTCAGGTCTCCAGATATGTTGCTGGAGAATTTCAATCCTCCTCCATCCCCTCAATCCATAAGTACTGAGCATCTCTTTGAAAAAATGATAACCAGAGGCCTCATTCAAAATACCGAGCGCCTTGTATGGCACGGGCATGATCACTGAGAACAGAATCAGCTAGTGGGGGCTGGAAAAGCTGCCCGAGGGCACATGGGGGCGACTGGGCCTCTCACAGACTGGGCCCCCGCACCCCTGTGCATGTGCTCAACGCATAAGGTGATGGAAGCTCACACGCAGGGAGGGGTCATACCGGGCAGGTCTCAGGCCCAAGGACTTGTGAACACTCTCTGGATGGACACAGGGCACTGGGAGGCCAGGAGGGGCCAGTGGCAGGTGACCAGAGGCACCCAGGGGAGACAGGTGCTGTTCTGATTCATGATCCTTCTTATTTTTAAGTTTATTTATTTATTTAGAGAGAGACAGAGACAGTGTGAGTGGGGGAGAGGCAGATTGAGAGAGAGTGAGAGAGAGAGAGAGAGAGAGAGAGAGAGAGAGAGAGAGAGAGAGAGAATAAATCCCAAGCAGGCTCCACACTGTCAGCACAGAGCCCCATGCAGGGTTCGAACTCAGAACAGTAAGATCATGACTTGCTCTAAGATCAAGAGTCAGATGTTTAACCAACTGAGCCACCCAGGTGTCCCTGATTCACATTCCTTATGTGACCTTTTTCTTTTCTCTGAAAGCTTTGAAAGTATTTTATTTGCCCAGTGATCATGGGGGTTTTCGTCCCCCATCTGTACTGAGGGCCCAGGGCCCTCTCGATCCCAACTCACCCTTCCATCCGCTCAGCTGATTCGCTCCATATCCTGGTTAATGGCCAGTTCTCTCACCTTTTCCTCATCTCTATCTTTCTGCTCTATTTTCTGGGAGGTGCCTTCAACTTTACCGTTCTTTCTTGACCCTTAAAATTTTTTTTTTTGCTGCTCTTTTCAACTTTATGATTTTGTAAATAACGTATTCATTTTTTAACTTCCATCTTAGTTAAGCATATAGTGGAACAATGATTTCAGGAGTAGATTCCTTAACGCCCCTTGCCCATTTAGCCCATCTCCCCTCCCAAAACCCCCAGCAACCCTCTGTTTGTTCTCCATATTTAAGAGTCTCTTATGTTTTGTCCCCTTCCCTATTTTTATATTATTTTTACTTCCCTTCCCTTATGTTCATCTGTTTTGCATCTTAAAGTCCTCATATGAGTGAAGTCATACATTTGTCTTTCTCTAATTTTGCTTAGCATAATACCCTCCAGTTCCATCCACGTAATTGCAAATGGCAAACTTTCATTCTTTTTGACTGCTGAGTAATATTCCATGGTGTGTGTGTGTGTGTGTGTGTGTGTGTGTACACACACCACCTCTTATCCATTCATCCATCGATGGATATTTGGGCTCTTTCCATACGGTGGCTACTGTGGCTATTGTCAATAGTGCTGCTATAAACACTGGGGTGCATGTGCCCCTTCGCAACAGCACACCTGTATCCCTTGGATAAATACCTAGTAGAGCAATTGCTGGCTCATAGGGTAGTTCTAGTTTTAAATTTTTGAAGAACCTCCACACTGTTTTCCAGAGTGGCTGCCCCAGTTTGCATTCCCATTTGCTGCTCTTTCTAATTTAACTTCTAAATGCTCTTTCTGGCCCTCTGAACGTTCCTTTCGAATAACACCCTGGTCCTAGTTCTTGGACCCAGTATCTCTAGATCTCGGATGACAGTACTTAGTAGATTGTTGAGATGTCTTTCCTCACGCTGGGGCAGCACCTGGATGTCCACCCGCCAGACCTAAGAAGCTGCAGGAGGTCTGGGCAACTGTACTGAAGTAGGGCTCACGGTAGAGCTGCCAGGGGCCTCAGGGTGCATGGAGGTCCTTCCTCTTGGACTTGGGACTGTAACAGCAAGGGCGGCTGATGCCTCGGGGCAGCACAGGATCACCACCTGAGCACCAGAGGCAGGGGTGGCCGGGTCCTCCGCCGCGCCTGATTCTCCCCGGGAGCAGACCTCCAGTGTCCCCGCTCAGCATCCCCCCTCATTTCAGCCCTTCCTTCTGGTGCTGAGCTCAGACGGGCCCGGGGGCTCGGGCTTTCAGGCTCCTGCACTCAGTCCCGGCAGTGATACCTGCATCCCAAACTCAGCCTCTCTCACCTGATGGAGTCACAAGTTTTTAAGACTGTCTTTTCTATTGTCTCAGTGGGGTCTCTGAGGGGAGTGGCAATTCACTTGACACAAATTACTGTCTACGTCTCTACTCTCCGCCAGGCACTGTTTCAGGAACTGAAGGGGCTCATATCACTGCCAGCTGTCCCGCAGCTGCACCGGGAGCAAGAGCTACAGAGGGTCCCTCCAGGGAGACATTTCAAGACCGTGGGGATGTGTTTTGCTGTCACAGCTCAGGAGGCACAGGCGAGGGACTCCAGGTGAACTGCCTGCAGGTGATCATCCTGAGTCTCATCAACAGCTCCAACATCTGGCCAGGTGTCTGCACAGGTGAAGTTCCTGTGGCCCTCCCTCCGACCTGCCCCCACAGCATGTGTGCCCCGTCTGCACACCACACTTGGCAGGGATGCCACCTTGTGAATCATGGGTGTTTTGTTTGTTCAAGGCTTTACCAAAAGTTCTCGACCATTTTGGAAAAAACAGAATCCCATCACCCGCCGCAACACTGGTGCCACGTGCCCCAGGAAGCTTTCCCGTCCCCTTCCCAGCACCCGCGCGGCCGCGCGCACGCACGCCGGGGCAGCGGGCTTCCCCCCGGCACGCTGCACGTGCGGGATTGCGCCGAGCGCAGGCAGACCACGTGACCCGGGAACCGCCCTCACCCCGCTCCGTTTCGGGACCGGGAGAGGATGCTGCAAAGCTCTGGCGCAGGAGGGCCCGCCAGGCAGGAGGGGGAGCCTGCCACAGCGCCGGTACCGTGTCCCTGCGCCACTGGCGTCGAGTCCCTGCCCTCGACGACGGCCCAGACCAGGCGAAGTGAGCAGCTCCTGGCTCCAGGAAAACACCAGCAGAGGCCGGAGTAACAGGAAAACCGTAATCACGGGCGGCCGAGCCTGGCGTTCTTCCAGGAGACGGGTTGGAGAGAGGAGGTAGAAGAGGACGGGATGGTACAGAGAAGGGCATTAAGTTTTAACTTTCGAGAATGTCAGCTTTTGACAGTCTCCCCGTTCCTGGTGGTTTGGGGGACTCACCGAGGCACGCCCCCGCTGGCAGAGACCCCCCTCACCAGGCGCCGGGACCAGAGCCGTGGGCGTGCACAGGACGAAGGCCACGGGAGGCGCCAACCAGCGGCCGTGACCCTCGTCTCCCCTGGCCTCTCACGCTCGGGGGTGGGACGCCTACTACCAGGTGGGGCATCTGTGGCCACATGGCCGGCCTGTCAAGACAACCTGGCACAAGAGCCATGCTGCTGGCCTGAGTGGACGCATGTGGTCTCAACAGGAGTCACCCAACAGAACAGGCCACGGGTAACACACTCTCCTCCCAGGCTCCCCCCTTCCGACCTGCACCGACGCACGCACGCCCGTCAGCACCGACTCAGGACCACAGGCCCCCGAGAGAGCCCGCCCGCAGTCACTAGGTACTCAGGGCGACAGGAACACACCGAAAAGAATATATTCACATATCTTCAGCTGTCTGCCAGGTCAGCTTCGTTTTGTGTGTAAAGTGAGATTGTTGGCTCAGTTTTCCACTGTTTAGAGGTATCAGGGACTGTTCAGAATGAAGACCCCGCACACAGCCTGGCTGACCTCTGGGGGTGCGACTCTCGCAAACACCTGCCAGACTCCTGAGCATCTCCCACAGCCCTGCCGGAACCCTCCTGGGCATCCCCCTCGCCGCTGTTGGACAGCCTGCGGTGAGTGGGCAAGGAAGAGTGTCACCTGCCCAGGCAGCACATGCATCACCACCTCCTCTCTGGGCTTCCAGCCCCCCCCCCCCTTTTTAATGTTTATCTATCTTGAGAGAGAGAGAGAGAGAGGGAGAGAGAGAGAGAGACAGCAGGAGAGGCGCAGGGAGAGAGAGAACCCTAAGCAGATTCCACACTATCAACGCAGAGCCCGACATGGGGCTGGAACTCACAAACTGTGAGGTCTTGACCTGAGCCAAAACCAGAGGCAGATGCTTAACCGAACGAGCCACCCGGGTGCCCCTGAGGTTCCAGTTTTTATAGAAGAAACGGCAACAGCCCTGAGATCAAGAGTCGCATGCGCCACCCACGGAACCAGCCAGGCACCACAGAGGACGACTTCTTGGAAACTCCTCACGGGGGCGCCTGGGGGGCTCAGACGGTTAAGTGTCTGACCTCGGCCCAGGTCGTGATCTCGCGGTTCGTGAGTTCGAGCCCCGCGAAGGGCTCTGTGCTGACAGCTCGGCGCCTGGAGCTGCTTCGGATTCTGGGTCTCCCCCTCTCTCTGTTCCTCTCCCTGCTTGTATTCTCTCTCTGTCTCTCTCTCAAAAATAAAGATTAAAAAAAACTTTAAAAAAATAAGATAAAAATTCCTTACAGTGAGGGGCCCCTGGTCGGCTCTGTTGGTTAAGCATCCAACTCCTGGTTTTGGCTCAGGTCATGATCTCACAGTTCGTGAGTTGGAGCCCCAAGTCAGGCTCTGCACAATCAGCACAGAGCCTGCTTGGGATATTCTCTCTCTCTCTCTCAAAATAAATAAATAAAGTTAAAAAAAATTTCCTCACAGACACACCTGGGTGGCTCCGTCGGTTAAGCATCCAACTTCGGCTCAGGTCATGATCTCACGGTTCGAGGGTTCAAGCCCCACGTTGGGCTCTGTGCTGACAGCTCGGAGACTGGAGCTGCTTCGGATTCTGTGTGTGTCTCTCTCTGTGTGCGTCCCAACACCCCCGTTCATGCTGTCTCTCTCTCTCAAAAATAAACAGGGGCGCCTGGGTGGCTGGTTGGTTAAATGTTTGACTTCAGCTCAGGCCATGATTTTATGGTTCATGGGTTCAAGCGCCATGTTGGATTCTGCTGACAGCACGGAGCCTGCTTGGGATTCTGTCTCCTTCTGTCTCTCCCGCCCCCACCTCCTCAAAATAAAGAAACTTTAAAAAGTAACAATAGGGGCGCCTGGGTGGCTCAGTCGGTTAAGTGTCTGACTCTGGTTCAGGTCATGATCTCACAGTTGGTGGGTTCGAGCCCCGCGTCAGGCTCTGTGCTGACAGCTCAGAGCCTGGAGCCTGCTTCGGATTCTGTGTTTCCCTCTCTCTCTGCCCCTCCCTAGCTCACGCTCACTCTCTCTCTCTCTCTCTCTCTCTCTGTCAAAAATAAATAAAAAATTAAAAAAAAAAGTAACAATAATGAAATAAATAAATAAATCGTTAAAAAATTTTAATCTCTCACAGTGAGGGGAATTTATTTAAACAAGAGTTTTAAAAAGAATGAAAGAGAAAATGCTAATTGGTGTCTTCCTTTGAAACTGGAGTGCCAGCTGGATGTCTGAGGGAGAGGAGACCACCCCCGAAGGGTCTCCCCACCGCAGCAGCCCACTGACAGGAGTGGGTCCCCGGTGATGACTGGGAGCGCCCCGGCGAGTGCGGACACAGGCTCCCACAGCGACACCACCCCCACCACCCACAGAGCTCCGGGACCCTGCCTCCCAGCGTGTTTCCAACAGGACGTCTAAACCCAACACAGGCAGCTCTTGTTTCTTAAATGTTACTCTCCAGCGAAGGAAAATAAGCTCTCATCAAGTCCCCAAACGTAGACAGGAAGCACGAGGGGAATGCTGGGGTCTTCCAGAAACCAGAAAAAGCTTCCCATAACACAGGTGGACACACAGAATACCCTGGGACGCACACATCGGCCATCCCAACAGTCTCAGGCCCAGGCGGCCCTCCTGTATGTATGTGTGCAGCCTTCATGCTTCCTCCCCCAGGGGTGAGGCCACAGCACATGCCTATGCCAAGGAGATGTGTCTCCCGGCATGGAGCATGCCTGGGGGTCGGACAAGGGAGTTCCTTCCACACATCCCCAGCGGACAGGAAGCAGTCGCCTCGAGGGTGATGGGAACTAAGACTTGCTTCTGACCTTTGGAGCGAGGCTAAGGTGATGGATGTCCCTCTGTGATTGTGTTTCATGAGACTGTGCCGCTGGCAGACTGTCCACCTTGCTGGCTCGATGGAGCAGGCCGCCCCCTCCAGAGCCCTGTGCAGCTGGGAAGTGAGGTGCTGGGTGCTGCCAACCTGAACCCGAGAAGGCTTCTTCCTGTCCCAGCCCACACCTGACCTTGCAGCTGGGAAGTGAGGTAGTGGGTGCTGCCAACCTGAACCCGAGAAGGCTTCTTCCTGTCCCAGCCCACACCTGACCTGACTGCAGCCTGAGAAAGACCTGGAGACCCTGTGAGCACCCAGCTACTCTGTGACCGTATTTCTGACCCACAGAAACTAACTACTTGCTGATAAAGTGGGTGACGTTTTAAGCCCCTCGGTTTGTGGTAATTTCTTAGTCGCCTGGGGCCACTATGACAACTTACATAAACTGGGTGGTTTACAAACAACAGAGATATGCTTCTCACGGCTCTGAAGGCTGGAAGTGGGAGACGAGCCGCAGCAGAGCCTGTGTCTGGTGTGGGCCAGCTTCCTGGTTCATGGACAGCAGGAGGGGCCAGGCGGCCCCGGGGCGGGCGGGGGGTGGGGGGGGGAGGTCTCTTCTACAAGGGCACTGATTCCACTCCCAAGGCTCCACCCCCATGACTGAGTCACTTCCCAAAGGCTCGCCCCTGACCATTCCCTGGGGGGTCAGCAGCCACAGACATCCAGTCCACAGCAGTAACTAAGACCAGCGGTACCTACCAGAAATGCAGATCTGCATCCCTCTGACCAGCCTATAAAAATCTATCCAAACCAAAACGATACAGAGAACTTTTCAGAGCAGTGTGGTGGGCAGAATAATGCCCCACCCTGCCCTTGGGAATGCCCTCTTCCTAATCCCTGGAGCCTGTGAACATGCATTCCACAAGGCGAGGGAACCCTGCAGGTGCAACTGGGTAGTTGCGGACTTTGAGAGGGAGAGGGTCCTGGGTTATCCAGGTAGGCCTGATGTCTGATGTGTCAGGAGCCCTTAAAGACGGGGACTCTTTCCTGGTGGAGTCACAGATGAAATTGAAGGAAGAGAGACTCAAAGTCTGAAAAAGGGACCTGACCCGGCTTTGAAGGCAGAGAAACGGCAAAGTGGGTGAGGCATGTGGATGGTCTCTAGAAGCTGGGGCAGCTATTGATTCACAGCCAGCAAAGACATGGGGGGGAGCGGGCCCGTGAGCAAGGAAACAGACCTCCCCAAAAGCCCACAGAAAGGAGAGCCCAACCCCCAGCGTCCTGCCTGCTGACTTGTGACCACATAACTGTAAGATAATGTGTTACAGCAGTCACAGGGACGGAGTACCTCCTCCTGTAGAAGTAACTAAAGGTTAGTTACTGCAGCATTATGAACAAACTCAAGCCCGTCCACTGGGGGACGGTGAAATAACAGGTGATCCTTCGGACCTAATGCTGCATGGCTGTTACAAAGAAAGAGGCTAAACAGAAGGCAAATGGAACTCGCACACCATGCCCTACCCCGCCGCCATGGGACAGTCTGGAAAACAGTTTGGTGTCTACTAAGGCTGGAGCAACCCCACTCGCCCGTGTATCCACAACAGACACATAAACTACGGCCACCAAACACAGGTATGAGAATGTTCCTAGGAACATCATTCAGAAACACCCAAACGTGGAAGACACCCCGAAGCCCCCCGCAGAAGAAGAGAGGACGCACTGCAGTCCTCCCCGGTGGAACGCCACACAACACAAGCGTGGGAGCTGCGTGGCTACATCTCACAGAGAAGGCAGAAAGAGGATCCGGACACACAAGAGTGCTCTGTGACTCCACTTCTAGAAAAACCCCAGAAACAGACAGGAGTCTGTAACATGAAGATCAGTGCGGCCAGGTCTGGGAGCAGACGGGCCCATCTGCGGAGAGCACGGGGCCGGGTGTCCGATGGTTCTCAGCTGTGCACACCTGTCAACACGCACTGAACTGCAAACTTGAAATGGATCCAGGCTTTTAGTACACAGACTGTACCTCAATAGTGTTGATTAAAAAGAAAAATAATGCTGACAACATCAAGCATTGGCCGAGATGTACAGCACATATTGCTGGCGGGAACTGAGAATGATAGAGGGCTTCAGGGCACAGTTTGGCAATTTCTAATGAATTCGGCAGGCACGCACACATGTGACCCAGCAACCCCACTTGCAGAAGCACATTCACACAAGGACTTGTGAGCTGCGACTGTGTTTCACGCTTCTAAATCATACACATACAAATGGCCAACATAATATGCATATGTACACAAAAACAAATTTTAAAAAAACTTCGACGATTTGTACAAGAATGTTCGTTCATGCTGGCGTTATTCACAATAGCCCAAATCAGGAAATACCCAGAACTGTATTGACAGGTAAAGGGATAAACAAACTGGGGAACATGTATGCAAAGGAACGCTGCTCGGGAACAGGAGAGACGGTTACAGCGTGTGCCCCCCCGTGAGTCTCACACACATCCTGCCAAGTGAAAACACTGACAACACGAAAGACCATCTTGCATGACTCAATTTACAGGAAGTTCTGAAGAGGCAAAAGTAACTTAGAGTGACAGGAAGCAGACCGGTGGGGGCTGGGGGCTGGACTTCCAAGGGCCAGGACAGAACCTGTAGGCAAGTGGAAACGTCCCTACCCCGAGTAAGGTAGTGGTTATGCAGGTGTGTGCGTGAGTCAAAACTCGCTGAACTGTGCACTTAAAGTGGGCACGTCTCACCACGTGTACATTAGATCTCAATAAAAATTTATTTAAAGAAGTAATAAACCCACAGGATAGTGACCTGTATGGAGGTTAGGGTAATAGCCCTTTTGACTACGAGGGGCTGAACTACCCTACAAGATGGGTATGAACACGGATCAGAGCTGGATGTGAACGCCTGTCCCCGAGGATGCCGAGCACACAGACGTTCTGGGAACAGGGACAGCCCACCAGCTCCTAGTACCCGCCCTCATACAGGCCAGGGTCTTCCACTACAGGCACGAGTAAGTCTGTCACTGGGGAAAGAAGGCGGGGGGCCGCCTGGTGAAGGACAGAAAAGGAAGCAGAAGTTACCTAATCAATTTCAAAACGCCTCTCTACCCTCCATGCAGGGTTTCAGGAGGGGATCTGGCCACTTTGTGGACTGGTTTCCTGTGAAAGAAGAGCTTTTCCTTAATGCCTTAAAACCCACACCAGAGCAAAACAAAGCAAAAGCTTTCATGAACAGCAAGTACACTTTGTGTACAAAACTTGGAAAAATAAAGAACGTTTACAAAAAATATAAAAATTACTCATAAGCCCAAAATTCAGAGATACACACCATAATGTTTTTGTGTGACTTCACTGCCAATTCTTTCATTTGATACACATTTATACACAATGTAATCAGACATACTTTGCCCACTTAAGATATGAGAGATTTCCTCATTTCATTGAATATTCACTGGTTATTCCTCCAAACCACCATTTTTTGTTTTGTTTATTTGAGAGAAAGGGGGTGGGAGACAGAGACAGAGAGAGAGAGAGAGAGACGGAGAGAGAATGCACGCCAAAGGAAGAGACAGAATCGCAAGCAGGTTCCACTCTCAGCACAGAGCCTGACGTGGGGCTGGATCCCACAACCCTGGGATCAAGACCCGAGCTGAAATCAAGAGTTGGAAGCTCAGCTGATCGAGCCACCCAGGCACCCCAAACCAGCGTTTTTCTTTTTTTTCTTTTAAAAAATATTTTTTAATATTTATTTTTGAGGGGGAGGCACAGAGAGAGAGAGAGAGAGAGAGAGACAGAGACAGAGACAGAGACAGAGAGACAGACAGAGGATCCAAAGTAGGCTCTGTGCTGACACCAGACAGCCCGTGCAGGGCTTGAACTCACGAACCATGAAATCGTGACCTGAGCTGAAGTCAGACACTTAACCAACTGAGCCACCCAGGTGCCCCCAAACCAGTGTTTTTAAAGGCTATGTAATATCTCACCCTATGAATATACCATATTTCTACTGCTGGACGCTTTAAAAAAAATCATTGATTTTCTGTAGTTGTAGTTATGTCCCCTATTATTCCCCAGGAAAGATTCCTAATTACTTGGGTCAAAAGGGAAGGCTTTTCAAGGCTCTGGAAAATACATGTTGCAGACTCCCTCACAGCATGAAATACAAACCCCAGCACGTTTTTAATGCTGAGTGTCACCAGATTTTCTCTGTAATATATTTGCACAATTACTTTGTAATACACTTACTTAATTCTAAAGTTAATCATCTTAGGTTGCCTGGGTGGCTCAGTCGGTTAAGCGCCTGACTTCGGCTCCGGTCGTGATCTCGTGGTTCGTGAGTTCAAGCCCCGCGTCGGGCTCTGTGCTGACACCTCAGAGCCTGGAGCCTGCTTCTGATTCTGTCTCCCTCTCTCTCTGCCCCTCCCCTACTCGGGCTCTGTCTCGCTCTGTCTCTCTCAAATATAAAATAAGCAAAAAATAAATAAAGTTAAACTTCTTTCCATGTATTATTTTTCATTAGAACCCCATCTCTGAAGGCGCTGTGTGGCCCTGGCCAAGGGACTTAAAATGAGGGAAATCTTCCTAATAATGATACTGCCACCAAGTTGTTCGCACTTATCCAAAAATCTGGTCGCTGCTAGACCCAAAAAAAACCCCTGCCAGCCCCAGTGACCGAGGGAGCTGTGAGTGTGCACGTGCGCCCAGGACCTCGCTCCCGAGGGAGAGCCGTGTCGGAGACCAGTGCAGCAGGCTCCACACGCTGACGAGACTCCGTGTGCCGCAGCGCCGCTGAAGTCTGTGCTCAGGGACACAGCTCGTCCCTATCCAAACCGCATCTATAAGGAAATCAGACTCAGCTCCCGACATCTCCCGGCACTCTCAAGACTGCCGACATCAGACCTAGGAAAGACTAAACCGCCCTGTTCCTTCAGCCACTCAACGCCGTACAAAGTGTTTTTAAGTCCAGATAATGTCACTTAACCTGCTAGCCATCCGCCCAGTGAGGTGGTCGCACAGACCTGATTACCAGGTGCTCACCCTACGACCGCGGCCCAGGAAGATGGGATTGGCAATGGCCCAGCTTCTGACTGGACGCGGTGCAGGCCCACCGCAGCCACAAGGCCGCCACCAGCCCGGGGACCGTGGCAGTTTGTTCGGACCCACCTAGGTGGCTTCTTCGCTGGCTCACCGACATGCGTTTATCACCTGGACAAGATCTCTGTCCGGGGTTGACGTTAACTCACTTGCCCAGAGGTCTGGCACCTGACTGTCTGTACTCTGACACTTTTCAAAATCGGTTACGTGTCTGCCTATTCGCAGTACTCAGGCCTTCTTCCTTTCTCCGTTCTTGCTGAAAGAGGCTGGGACGCTCCCTCCCAGGGTGCCGGCCTCCCGGCACCAGGCCCTCTGCGTTCCTTCTTGGTTAGACCATTCCTGACCTTCCCTCCCTCCTCACGCTCCTGAAGCCCTGTCTTTCTGAGCACCGGAGGCTCATCCTGCACAAATCACTTCCCAAATCGCCTCCCCCCGCACACGTTCCAGCCAAAGGGCCACACCCCTCTGGACATAAACGCCTAGCGCCTTGAAGGGCCAAAGCTTATCTGGTGGTACCCCACCACCCTGCTTGTGTCCTTGGGTCCCAACCACGTTCGTCAAGGCCAGGTTTACCCGGTCACCTCTGCTTCCCTGTTGCTCCTCTACCCTCTGAAGGACACACATCAATAGTCAACGAGGTACCCAACGTTCCAGTCTTGGCAGAAGACACTGCACTCTGTGGACATGAGACGTAGCCCTTCACTACCAGGTCCACATGAGCACGGTCACAACAAGAAAGCCTCAGGTACCACCTACTGCTCAAAGTTCAAGTTCATTTTGTTCACTTGAATTTACTCTCACTCCCAAAAGACTTAAGGGGCCCACTCTCCCACACTAAGGGTGACCCCATACACCCAGCCTTGGCGCAGTCAGCCCCCTTCCTGGTCTCTGACATCTGCACTCACAGTCCCAGCCTCCATCCCCAGAATGCCCAGGGCAGTAAACCCAGCCTCATGAGCCACCCTGCTCCAAGCCAGGGTGCTAGACACTGAGACCTTACCCCACTTTCTCCAAATGCCTGAGGGTGACGCCCTGACCTGTGTGGACCCAGGACCCACAACACCCACACTAGGTACTGCCCACTCCCCGGGGCCTGGCTGCAACTCCACCCTCTCCCTTCTCCTCCTCCTCACCGGCCACGGGCCCCAGACTAAGTAAGTGGTCAACTTTTCAGACACCAGCAAATCCGCACCTTAACAGTTACAACAGGAGGTGAAGTGCCGGAAAGACCCTCCCCGCGTACATCCTTTGTTCCCTGTTGCAGTCTCCTCCCTGACACACACTTCTGTTTAGTTCATTATCCAAGCTACACACTTGCTGATGGGAACGATGATATTATGTGTGCCCAACACAACAGAGCAATGTCACTGAGGCACCCGTTCCATTATCTGCTTGAGTTTATGGAAAGTGCTAAAGGTTGGAGGAAAAAAAAAAAACTTAAAATTTAAAATATTCTACGGGGCGCCTGGGGTGGCTCAGTTGGTTAAACATCCGACTTCGGCTCAGGTCACGATCTCACAGTTCAGGGTTCAAACCCTACATTGGGCTCTGTGCTGACACCTCAGAGCCTGGAGCCTGCTTCAGATTCTGTGCTTCCCTCTCTCTCTGCCCCTCCCCTGCTCACACTCTGTGTCTCCCTCTCTCTCTCCAAAATTAAGTGAACATTAAAAAAAAATTAAAATATTCTACCTACTCACTTTAAGAAAATTTAGGCAAGGTCACGCCAATTCAAATTACAAATCAGCCTAATTAGCTTAATCAGAAGCAGAAACAGAACTTTACACCTTCCAGCCTGCTGCCCTGTCCGGCTGGGGTAGGCTGATCTTTACACCACACACACCCAGGTGAGCGCCTCTGGCAAAGGGGTAGATAGGAATCCCGGCCCTGCACAGATGGTGTATGCGTGGCCTTGGTGGAAAGGCCACGCATACACCGGAAACTGGTGGTTTGCTGCACTGGTTAGCAGCTGACCCTGGGAGCTGCCGGGGCTCGGCTCTGCCGGTCACAGCAGGGCAGGAGCAGCGCAGCGAAGGGAGAACAAACAGGCCTCAGTGACGGGGCCTGGCCCCAGAGCAGAGAGGGGAGGCAACTCCCGGACCGGGTGGGGCGCATGGTGAGAAGAGGGGCACCTACACCAATCAGCACCAGGTGCCCGGCGGCCAGACTCTGGCTGACAAAGCCTGGAGAGAAGTGTCAACCAGGAACTCAGCAACCAGCTGCCCAGGGCCCAGGAGAAGGGGGTCGGGCAGCCAGCACCTAGGGAGACAATGGGTGCCAGCCCTCCCCACCCACCCCCTGCCTGTGACAGCTGCAGGGTCTCAACTTGTCTGAGCTTCAGCTCCTCATCTGCAAAATGGGATGATGATGGTCATGAGGATGGCAGAGAGGACTAGAGCACAGAGCCGAGGGGGGGCCCAGTGCTGCGACCATGCTGGGCACACCTCACACTCAGGGCCAACACCCCTCTTGGAACCTGGAATCTGACAGAAGAAAGATACAGCCCAGTAAATTGCCCAGAAAGTGCACAGAATCCAGACACAAGAGCCAACCACACACAGGAAGAAAAGACTCTGAGGGGTTACGTGGCGACCCAGTGACCAACACCAGGTTTCTGTCAACAGAACGCTGCATGCAGGCTGCTTGTTCATTTAGGACACCCGGCAGTTGATGCCCCCTGGGCATACATCTCACACAACCGTGGGGACGAGGCAGCGGATGACACACCACGGGCATACTATCCAGGACCCATCCTGACTCAGGAAAACAGCACGGTGTTTCCCCTTGGTCGGCACTGAGGACACAAACCAACTTCCACCCAGATGAGATGTTCAGAACCGTCCAATGAGAAAGCATGGAGCTGGGGACACGGAGCTCCGGCCCAGCCAGCCGGGGGCTGACAGGGGCTCCGGCTGACGCTCTGGAGTGCTCCCCCCACGGCCACAGCGGGCACTGTTTGGTCCTACCAACACTGACAACCAGCAGGCCCCAGAAGCTCACGCAGACCTCACGCTTGCCTGGCTTTGGTTCACACCCGTCGCAAACGCCTCGTCCCTCCTACCAACCCTGCCGGCCATGCCCGCGGCTCAAACTACACTCAGCAGCTCCCAGCAACACTGACCCCTAGAGAAGCAGAGAGGGAGGCATGGACTCATGTTCTCTCGTGAGTCTTCCAGGACGTGGGCCTATCAACCACAGTGTACTTTCCTGTCGGCCCTCAAGCCTCCATGTGATCTGTGGGCGCCAAGACGTTCACTGCCCTCAGAAAAGTGGCAACGGGCCCGTGCACCCCACAGCAAGAGCCTCCCTGGGCTCTGGGGGGGGGG
>CM053564.1:430355-470731 GCA_028646485.1 Cryptoprocta ferox | reverse complement strand
AAACACAATGCACACCACCCCGGCCAGACAGCAAGAGCCTGCTGCGGGCTCCCAGGGGCACAGACAGTGTCACATATGGCTGTCACCGCTTCAGATGCCAGCACCAGAAAGGCCATTTCGATGACTCCCGTGTGTGCAAAGCTGAGAATGATGCGCACTCACATACCTGTCTGAAGGACAAGCTAGGCCGGGACTTCGGTGCAGGTAAGTAATCAGGTCGCCCAAGGAAGGCAGTTTGATTACACGTCCTTCACCACGTGGGGACTGCCCTGTCGTGGGTCATCTGCTCGGGGTCAGAGGAACCATACACGTTCAGGCAGAACACAAAGAAACCGGGAGAGACGTTGAAGGCTTTTAATGGTGAAGGTGGAAAAGAAATACAGGTATATCCTTTGTAAGAGAATAAAAAATAAAACAAGTCCTGGGGCGCCTGGGTGGCTCAGTTGGCTAAGCGTCCAAGTTCAGCTCAGGTCAGGATCTCAAGGTTTGTGAGTTCGAGCCCTGTGTCAGGCTCTCTGTTGTCAGCACAGGGCCCGCTTTGGATCCTCTATTCCCCCCCCCGACCCCGCCTCTGCTCCCCCTGCTCGCTCGCTCGCTCTCTCTCTCTCTCTCTCTCTCTCTCAAAAATAAACATTAAAAAAAATTCCTGAACATTAACTTTTCCAAAAAACGAATTTACATTCTCACGGAATCCGGAGAACCAACTGCTCCAGAGCTTCCAAACCCTCAAGTCTCCCTTAAGAAGCCTTCAGAGGAGAAGAAAGAGGCGCTCTCAGGGCCACCAACTTCACTCTGCTAAAGAGCACTGGCCCCCGGGGGCCGTGAGCTGATGCCCTGACCGCAGACACCCACTCCCCCTGCTGCGCACACCTTCACCCTGAGGAGCTGACACGGAGGCCGGCACTCCGTGGGACTTGTGAGTGTGCCCTGGCCCTAGCCACACATGCAGCCTTTCCCAGGGTGGGCTTTCCTCACCTCTCCTGGGAGGTGGCCCTCCCACTGGACCAGCTCTGCTGCCCTGGCAGGTCTACCCAAAACCGGCCCTACTTCAGCCAACGTGCCACAGGGACTAGGGCAGCCCCCCCACCCCACCCCCCCCACAGAGGGGACAGGAGGCGGGTCCCCTCCCTCCAACTAGTGGCTCAGCGAGCCCTGAGTGCTTGCTGCACCCGCCCGGAGTACCTGACGGGGAGGCTGAGCTAAGCCTCGAGAGCACAGATCAAGGGTCCAGGAAAACACTGCTGCCCCTGACCACGCCGGGGCTCCTCTCGCCCCTGTGCACGCGCCACCAGCCTCCTGGAGCCGCGCTCCAGGGCCACCACTGCAAAGGCAGCCCAACCACTCAGTGTCTGAGTGGGAAGGACCCCTCTGGCGGTCACTGCCAAGCGTCCATGGAGGTGGCGGGCGCCACTGCAGGGGCCTGCTAAGGCCCCGGTGGAGGCCCTCCCTCGCCCCAAGCGCAGCCGGGGCTCCTCCTTCCTTGCCCTTCCAGGCGCCTCCTCTGAGCGGGCTGAGAGCACCCGCCGTGGGAGGCGAGTCCAGCGCGGCTGCCACCGCTGAGGCCGCTCCAGGGGCAGGGCGTGCGGCCAGCCCAGGTGATCCAACAACCTTGACGAGTCCTGAAAGGAAAGGGTGGGAAAAACAGCGTCCACCCCGCCGGCCGCCCGGAGGCCAGACTTCAGCAGACAGCGGATGCCCGGAGCAGTCCGACAGGACCGACCGGAGTCCGAGAAACAAAGCAACAAAGGGCGAGGAGAACAAAGACCTGGAGAGGTAGAATTAGATGCGAGTGCGTGCGAGCACAGGGGTCCCTGCAAGGCCCGCAGGGTAGGCGGGTCTCCGGGCTGCGGAAAGGCGCCCCCGGTCCACGTGGCCTGGGACGGCCCCCGGCACAGAGGGGGCAGCGACCCACCGCCGCCCCGGCCCTGTCAACACCTTCGGGCGGGCCGCGCCTGGGCCGCGCAGCCGCTAGCGTGGAGAGCGGCGGACGCCATCCCAGCACCCGGCCCCGCCGCGGGGTCACCCGAGCGGCCCGGCCGCCCCTGGCCACCTGCTCACGGGCTCTGCGCCTGCGCCGCACAGAAACCCCCGCACCTGCGTCCACGCCACCCCTTCCACAGCCCCTGTCCGGGCGCTGCCGCCCCGGGGCCGGCCCGGCGGGGCGCCTGCAGCCACCAGGCCGCTCGCCGCCAAGTCGCGGCCCCCCGTCAAGCGCGCGGCCCCCCCGAAGGCCTCAAGCGGACGGGCAAAGCGCCCGGCCGCCCGGGAGCTCCGGCCCCGGCTGCCGGAGACGCGGGCCCGCTGCCCGCCGGCGCGGGGTGCGTCCGGGGCGCCGAGGCCACGAGAAGGCGGCCCCCCTGCCCGCCGGGCTGGCCGCGGGGCGGGGGGGGCGCGCCCGGAGCGCGGCCTTACCGTTGCTGTAGGCGTACGGGGACTCGGCCGCGCCGTCCTGCAGGCTCTCCAGGATCTCGCCCTTGCCCACGTCGCTGTCGCCCACCAGCAGGAACTTGAGCAGGTAGTCGTAGCTCTTGACCGGGCTGCCCTGCGTCCCCATCCTCTCACGCGCGCGCGGGCCGCGCCCGCATGCCCACGGCGCCGGCCGCGGGAGCACGGCGGGGAGGAGGCCTCGGACCGACCTGCGGACCGGGGGCGCGGGTGAGTGAGGACGGCCGACAGGGCCCGGGCCGGCGGCAAGGGCCCGACCGCCCCCGCCGCCCGCCGCCCGCACCTGCACCGCGGCCGCCGCCGCCGCCACTCGGCCGCCTCACCTCAGCGCTGCCGCCGCCCCGCCGCTTCCCGCACGGAGACTCGCGGCCTCGCCGCCCCGCCCCCGGCCCGAGCGCCGCCATTGGCTGTCCCCCCGCCCGCCCGCCCAGGTCCATTGGCCCCTGCGCAAGTCCGTCACGGCCGCCCGCCCCCACCCCCACCTTTTCCCACACAGCTTCGTGAAGCCTCCCGTCGCCCCGCCTCCTCGCCGTCCTCATTGGTCGAGCGCCGGCTTTTTCTCATCGCCAGTGGCCCGCACGCACGTCCGTCACGACTCCCCTCCCCCCCACCGTTCCCCACACAGCGTTGCGGAGAGGCTGACCGCCTCGCCTGGTCGCCGTCGCCGTCGGCCTCTCACCTCCGTATTTTCCGGAACCTCTGGTTGCCGGCACGTCCGTCAGCACCTCTACCGCCCCCGTCGCTTCCCGCAGAGCACCCTGGAGTCACCAGCAACCCCGCCCTCTGCCCCCACAACTAGGCCCTCGCCCGCCCGCTCCCCCTCTCCATTGGCCACCGCTGCCTATCCTCCCAGAGCCACTGGTCCGTCCACACGTCGATCACGGCCCCTCTAAGCCCGCCCCGCTCACCCCGTGCTTTCCTCCCCTGTCCCTACACGCTCACCAATCAGGAGCTTGGGACTCCAGATTGTTTGCATACGCCCCCTTCCCGCGGGTGGGAGCTGGATGGTGGCCGTCCCCGGGGTGAGGTGACGCGGCTGAGGCCCACAGGACTAAAGCCTCTAGCAAGTTGCGGTCGCTGCTCCCGCAGAGACCCCAGCGAGGACTGTGAGGCCCCCTGGAACTGTGCTCTCGGGAGCCGCCCTCCCCGCGTTGGGGCGGGGCCCGGGCGTGGCGGGATGAGGCCGGCGAATGGGCGCCCGGGGAAGGCCTGGGAGGCGGGACTTCCTCTCCCGGTGGGGGTGGGGCCGTCGGGGGCGCTCTGAGCCCTCCAGCGAACTGGTGGGGTTGAGGGGCGCCGCGGCCTGGCCCGCTGGCCCCTAGGTGCTCTACTGCGAAAGTCCAACGTTCTCGAACCTCGGCGACTGGGAGGATGGCAGCACGGGCCCTGCCCCCAGGGGCTCGAGGCAGGAGCCGCGCCGCCCACCGGGTCACAGCGAGTCAGGCAGGGTGGGGGTCCCAGGAGGGGCGGGGCGGGGCGCTCAGAGGTAGGACCGGGGAGCCTCTAGGAGGAAGTGACCCCGCGGTTGTTTACCGGAAGAAGGGGTTATTTTCCTAATGGGCGAAGAAGTAAGAAGAACCTGTGAACACGTGTGAAGACGCAGTTTCACTCTGCAGAATGGAAATTAAAGCAAAACAATACCCCTTCCAGCCATCGGAATGGCAACAGCACTTGCGGACCAGGACGTGGGAAACGTCCCTCTCGAGGGGGTCGGACAGGCTCGTAAGTTAGCCTGGAGAAGTCCTCAGAAACGACGTCAAAGAACTTCACTGCAGCGTCGTAGTGATGTTGAAGGTCCAGAAGCCATCTAGGAGCGCTGTAAGGGAGCTGCTGAACCAGCCTCGTCCATGCACCCTCCGCAGTGAACGAGGGGAGGTGCAAACAATACTGTCGCGAGAAGAGATGAGAAGAACGTAGTATATGCAGTGTAATTTCAATATTTATGCTTTTAAAAAGCCAACAACACATTTTATTCCAGGTTTAGGTATGTGAAATACGTCCATAGGAAGAGGTCTAGGAAGTATGCTCAGCAAAGGGACAGCATCGTTTCCTATGGGGTTGGGAATCAAGAGTGACTTTCTCAGGGCACCTGGGTGGCTCTGTCTGACTCTGCCTTTCGGCTCAGGTCCTGATCTCAAGGTTCTGAGTTCCGCCTGGCATTGGGCTCTGTCCTGATGGTGCGGAGCCTGCTTGGGACTCTGTCTTTCTGCCCCACGCGTGCGCTCTCGCTTGCTCTCAATCTCTCTCTCTCTCTCTCTCTCTCTCTCTCTCTCTCTCTCTCTCTCTCTCTCTCCCCCTGAAAATAAAGTGCTTTTCTCTTAATTGATAACATTTTTATGAGAACATTATTTACATATGACACTTAATAATAAGCAACCCAGGGGCGTCTGTATGGCTCAGTTGGTTAAGCGTCCAACTTCCGCTCAGGTCATGATATCACGCACGGTTTATGGGTTCGAGCCCCGCATTGGCGTCTGTGCTGACAGCTCAAAGCCTGGAGCCTGCTTCTGATTCTGCGTCTCCCTCTCTGTCTCTCTGCCCTTCTCCTGCCCACACTATGTCTCTCCCTCTCTCTCAAAAATAAGCATTTAAAAAAAATTTTTTAATAGAGTAATCCAAAAAGTTAAGCATAAAAATACCATACAATGCAGCAGTTAAGTAAGCTCCTAGAGAATTGAAAATTTACATCCACACAAAAACTTGTACAGTAATATTCATAGCAGCATTATTCACAGTAGCCAAAAGGTGGAAACAACCCAAACATCCACCAACAGATGAATGGATGAACAAAATGTAGCCTAGCCACACAATGGATATATTCATCCATAAAAAGGAATAAAGTACTGATACGTACTACATTCCACTTAGATGAAATGTCCAGAACAGGCAAATCCATAAAGCAGGTTAGTAGTTGCCGGGGCCAGAGGGGGAGTACGGGGTTTCTTTTTGGGGTGATCAAAATGTTCTGAAGCTGGTGATGATCATACTACCAGGTACTGTTAGTAAAAATCATTGAATTGGCCACTCTTTCCGCCCACGGGTCCTGTCCCTGTGCCATAATAAAAGCACTTTGGGTGCCTGCGTGGCTCAGTTGATGACTTCGAGCCCGGCGTCGGGCTCTGTGCTGACAGCTCAGAGCCTGGAGCTGCTTCGGATTCTGTGTCTCCCTCTCTCTCTGCCCCTGCACCATTCATGCTGTCTCTTTCTCTCTCTCAAAAATAAACATTTAAAAATTTAATAATAAAAGCACTTTTTTCACCTTAAATAAAAACCATTGGATTGTGTTCACAGAAGCGGTGAATTTTATAATATGTAAAATATGCCTCACGGAAGCTGTTAATAATAGTAAATAAATCAGAAGAATTCGTTGCCCAAGCTGAGCCAAGCGCAGCCCTTACCGGAACAGGCGCTGAGTGCTACGTGCAGCGGAGAGGCCACACAGAGGTAGGGCTCCCTAAAAAGCAAACCTGTGCAAAGGGAACAAGCATGTCCCCACAAGGACCATCCCCCCGTGTGCTGCACTGAGGAAAGCCCAGATGGCATGTCCACCCAGCAAGTAAGGAACTGGTTGCAAGAACTTCCTTCCCATGAAGTCAGTGAACCTGGGCCATGCCTCCAGTAGCAGGTGGTTTTTAGGCAGTCGACCCCCGCGTGAACGGCACCACATCAAGTGACCCCGGCCCCAAGCTGCAGACAGCCTTTACGGGGAAGTGTGCCACATGCATGCTGCAGATTCATTTTGGGGTGGTGCCTGGGGAGCCTCCTGAGGAGCTGGTTCCTCTGCTGGGTGAGGGGCACCCCGGCCTTCCTCACCTGCCTACAGAGAGAGGCTCTCCTCTGGTCCTCTGGGGAAGCACAGAGCTGGGACACTTGAGGGCAGACACTGGCTAGGGATAGGCAGGGCCACTTGGCTCATTTTTAACCCACAAAGGAGCCCTGACGACCCTTCTTGTGCATTTGCTTGGGCCACATCCTCCTCCTGGGGAATGCCCGTTCCCTAGACGCTGGATGACAGCAGATACGACCTCCCGCGGGTACAGAAAAGGCACATCCGCCCACCACACAATGTTCCCGAAACAGCCAGGGGGCCGGGTCTCCAGCGGAGCCGGGGACTGAGTGCTGACTGGCGCAGCACAAGGGGCTGGCAGGTGTGTGGCCACCCCTGAACCTCGAGCTGCCTCTCCTGCAGAGGTCACTGCCGTCTCTGCCCTGGTGCCACCTCCTCCCTGCTCTAAAGTACCAAGACCCTTGTCCAGGAACTGGTAGCACTGTGGGGTTACTGCTTTCCTTCCTGGTTTCTGAGGCTGCCTGCAAGGGGAGGTGGGTGAGAAGCTCTTATCATCCCTTTTCCAGAGATTTTAAATTAAAAGCGTCCTTCATCCCTCTTGGGACTCCCCGCAAGGGGCTCCAGTGGCTTTAGCTCCACTGCCTGCTCTCCATCGCCCAGGACAAAGCGAGGAATCCGGCTCGGTATGCATGTTTTTCAACAGGGCCTTTCCCAACACAGCCTGTGGAGCAGGTGCAACCATCCCTGCTTGGTAGGGTGGAGGCCTGTCCAGGGATGCCATCCTGGGGGCAGGCTCGGACACACTCCCCTCAGGGGCTTCGGCCCTCCGCTGGGTTCCTGCATCGCTCCCATCCCCTCTGACCTCTCCCCTCCCCACCTCAGACCAGAAAGGAACCCACAGGGTCTGGGGCAGCTGGGCCCAGTCAAGGGCAGTATGGCGGGGGGGCGGGGGGGACGACTCCCTGGTGTCCAGGAGGCCTTGTGGACAGAGGCACCGCTCGCACACAAGGCATGCCCTTCTGCAAAGACGTCCTGGGGCTAAGTGCCAGGTCTGGCTCTCCACTGAGGAAGGGGCAGGACGGCACCCCTGCTTCTGAGGGGCCTCAGGCCAAGGATGAAGCAGTCCGAACAGCCCTCTGCTTGCAAGTCCTGGCTCAGCCTTGCTGAGGTGCCCACGCACTAGGTGGTCAAGGACAATTCCTCGCACCCTCCTCTCTCAGGAGACCCAGGAAGTATCTAGTGGAGAACCCCCCAGTCTTCCCCGCAGGCCTCCACACCTGGCTCCTGTCCCGGCGGGGAGTGGGGGAACAAGAGGTAGTCTGGGATGTCTTTGGCCTCCCCTCCAGGTCCTGCGCTCTATGCTGGACCCCAAGTTCTGCTCTCCAAGAAGGGTCTGGGATTTGCCCCTCAGGCAAACAGACCTTGGCCCCAAAGCTCTGTGCCCAGGCTCTCTGGGGGCACCCACCAAAGTTTCAGTCACTCTGCAACTCCCCCCAGCCCGAGGCTGGGGCCAAGGAGAGCCCCCATGAAACCCCACAGGGGGAGGAAGCCGGAAAGTCCCGGAGTGCACTCAGCAGCCACCAAGGCGCAGCCGGCGAGCAAACATCTCGGCCCAAATTACTTATTAAAGAGTAAGTGGCTTTGTAGAGGAGAACCTGGAGATCAAGGGGACATCACCAGGATGGACGAACGGAGACCACGTGCCTTCCAAGGGGACGCTTGGGAAGGACAGTCGAATGTCCAGGGTCTTCCTGCCAAGAGCACAGGGGCTGAGTCTCCTGGTGAGAGTCATCAGCTGAGCCCCACAGACGGGCGTCCTACGGAGTAACTGTGGTGACAGGCAGGCAGGCTGGCGGCACCTGAGGCTACAGGGCCCTGGGGAATGGCACAGCGAGTGTGTGGCGGGGACGGGGACAGGCTGCTGGAGAGGTCACCAGGGCACCCAGCGAGGGGCCTGCCCACACGAATCCGACTCCCCTCGCTGCACTGTGGCTGCAAGGCACACACTGGACATTTCAGAGCAAAATTAAGAGCAACTGATGATCAAATCATTTGGAAAAAAATAGGGCACAAATACAAAGCAAATGTGGCACAGTGTGAACGACGCGGAGGCTGGGTCAGGGTGCTGAACAGTACTGTGCACTATTTTTCCATAAGTTTGAAATATGTCAGTGTAGGGAGCTTCCAAACACAGGCAGGGCGGGGCTGGCCGGGAGACACTGGGGCTCAGGGCTGCCCAGTGTGTGGCCTGTGACTAGTCACCATCCCTCTCTGAGCTCATCTGACCGTGAGGCCGCTGTCTTCTAGCAGCCGTGAGAGCTGAGCAGCAAGTGGTGGCCCCGGACAAAAAGGAAACATCTGCTTCTCGGGGGTTTCGAGCCGCAGGGAAGGTGCAGCACAGGGCTCTGCCCTGGTCAGCGTGGCAGAGGTGGTAAGGGACCGGGGGGGGAGGACAAGACCGCCCACAGATGAGGGCTGTTCTTGGGAGGATGGGAGCAGCCTGGGAGGTGAAGGCGGTATCTCCCAGTGGCTGCAAGTGGCTGGAGTGACCGGTGCTGCCCTCAGGAGATGGGGAGGCAGCCCAGCACAGAGGGTGACAGCTGCCAGGCAAGGCCTGTCAAGTGGCCAGCACTGTCCCGTGGGCTGGGCAGAGCCCCGAGAGGAGAGGCCGTGGGCCCCACGTGATCTCAGGTTTTGGCATCTGCTGGCAAGAAAGAGAGGTGATGGAGGCTTTTTCTCAGCAGGCCCTGGAGCCCTGGGGACAGGCCTGAGCAAACTCCAGGTCCTCCACTGGGCTCCTGCACCGCTCCCAGCCCCTCTGACCTCTCCCCTCGCCACCTCAGACCAGAAAGGCACCACAGGAACCCACAGGGGCCTCTCGTACGGCTCCCCAGCCAGCCTCTGCTGACCCTCTGGTGGAGGCCCACAGTGGGAGGTGCTGACTGACCTCTCTGGATTCCAGCCCTTCCCTACGAAGCCAGGATGGCCGGGGCACAGGTGGCCACCCAAGGGTCCCTGCAGGCTGCAAGATGGGCAGAGTCAGGCAGGCAGGAGCCCTGCCCTGCGAGGAGTCCACAGGTTTGAGATGATATATCCATCAGAGCCAGGGCAGCTCACTCCTGCCCCAGCGAGGCCTGCACCCCTACCCTCAGCCCTGTCCCCCATACCAGGGCAAGGCCGAAACCAGACAGCGAGTGGCTCCGAAACCAGACAGTTTCGGCTCCGCCAAAACCAGACCCATGCCAGGACATCTTCAAGGGGCCAGAACTTCCAAACCCACCTGTCAGATGTACAGGGAGGCCTGCTTTGGGGATGGGGTGCCCACTGCCCCCCAGGTTGGCATCAAACAAGAAACAGGTGCCACAGACACCTTAGGACAAACAATGGGGGCTGGCTGT
This sequence comes from Cryptoprocta ferox, assembly GCA_028646485.1. Taxonomy (NCBI): domain Eukaryota; kingdom Metazoa; phylum Chordata; class Mammalia; order Carnivora; family Eupleridae; genus Cryptoprocta; species Cryptoprocta ferox. Next base: position 461,101 of record CM053564.1, on the reverse strand, counting down.
CCCACCACCCCAAGAAAAGGGGAATCTCACCTCATCCCCACCACCATCAGGATGGAGGGAGGGGGCCTCCTCAGACCCACTGCCCTTGTGGCGATGGGAAGGCAGAAGGTGCACTCCAAACAGGTGGGAAGTTTTATTGTCTCAGCAGAAAAAGGCAGAGCCAGGACCTGTCCTGCTATATGCCGGGCTGCTGGGGACTCCCTGGGGGCTCCCCGCCATGGCCCACAGCCAAGGAGTGCAGGTGGCAGAGGTGGACAGTCCCAAGGGCCTGCAGTGAAAGAGGACGCTGCCCCTTCTCCTGCTCAGGCTACAGCACGAGCACATCCAACTCCAAGATGACAAAAGACAGAAGAGACCATCCACATGTGCAGTCCTCCTCCCACTGGGGATTGTGGGGCAGTGCCCACAGTCAGATTCCACGCCGGCCAGCAGGCACGCAGCCCGAAAGCTGGGAACCCCCCCCCACACACACACACACACACTGGAGGCCACAAAAGTGTCTGCCTAGGAGCTGCCTGCTTCTGCAAGAAGCCAATGAAGGAGATGGCAGATGTGGCCAAGGGGCCCGTTGCTGCAGGGGTGCCGGGCAGGGACACGGCAGTGGGGTGATGGGTGGGTGTCTCTGGTCTCTGGCGAGGCAGCTCCGGGGGTGCCAGGTGGCCTGGCTTCACACGGGGAGACCCGAAGGCCCACGGCAGGTCCTCCTGCACAGCAGTCTCTCCAGGGGCATCGAGCAAACCCTGTGTGATCCAGGCTTCGAGGGCAGTGATGCCCAGCTTCCCGGGGGCTCGGGTCCCCTGGGACTGCTGGTTTGGGCTGGGGACCCAGGAGAGCAACCCCCAAGGAAGGGATGCTTGGCGGTCAGCCTCCAAGGGCTGTTGAGTGCATCCCGGGAGTGGTCTCTCCGCCTCATGACAGGGAGATGTGCCCCCTTGCCCCATTGGGAGTGGCCATGGTGGGCAGGGGCGGAGCCTCTAGAAACCCCTCCCAGAGTCTGGGTGTGATGGGAGGGGCGGGGCAGGGCTCCTGGGCAGGCCCCCTGGGGCTGGTGGGCACCGGGTTGCCAATGCAACCGCAACAGGCCAGGAGGTGGGTCCCGAGGCAAACACTGCCAGTGATGGAGCACAGGCCTGCTGGCCTGGCCGGCCGCCCCTGCGTCCTGCTCAGCACCCCACAGCCTGGGAGCCGGGGGGAGATGCCGAGGCCTCAGACAACTGGGGGCAGGGAAGGCAAAGAGCAAGGACGCGTGCCGTCCTGACAGCCAGTGTCCCTGGCAGGGTGGGGGGCTGACTGTGTCCGTTTGGTGGTGCCGGGCGGGCAGGTGGCCAGGATCCGTCAGTCCTGCTTGTCCCCTCTCTGCCTCCAGGGGTAGATGAGCTCCCCGAAGAACAGCTTGCGGCACAGGGAGCCCCAGGAGTGCGTGGGGTGGCAGCCACAGCTGGGGAGGCGGTAGGTGTGCACTACGCGACCATATGGCAGGGGGTTTATCTGGAAGCACGAGGCAGCGGTCAGCCAGTACACAGCCCCGACGCACTGGGCTGCCAATCATGCCCCTGTCAGAGCTGGCGCTACCCAGTCATGCCCTCCTCGAGATAGGCTTGGGGAGGGGAGGTGGGCCAGGCTGGAGGGGCACAGACCCCTCTACTGCAGGACTTACCCCGCAGGAGCCTCCCAAGTGCTCTGGAAACACATCCCCCACCCCGAGAAAACCACACAGGGCCCTGGCTGCCCCAGCATCTGACCTCTCCCTGAGATGTGGCCCTCAGGCCAACCAGCTCCCCACCAGCACCCAGTGAGCCACCCAGTAACCCGCCTACTGCCTCCGACAGGCCAGAGGGACTGTTTCCAAGAAAAGAGCCCAAGAGAAAAGGCTTGTGTGTCCCGAGGCCTTCGCCAAGTCTGTGCTCCTCCACCTGGAATGAGAGCCCATGGGGCCCAGGGCAGGAAACAAAGGTGCAGGGCCCAGCGGACAGGAGCCCTACGTGGCCAAAAGCATCTGACCCAGCACAGGGGATCCCATCCAGGGTCCTGCTGAAGGAGGTTCCAGGCAGAGGGGTCACAGTCCCTAGAGGTCTCGGAGGTGAAGGAGCCTCCCCTGGGGCTCCAGCCACCAGCTCTGCTGCACCCTGCAGCCCTACACCCAGGGCAGCACAGAGGGATGGAGATCCCAGCTGCCCCCGAATGTGGGCAACACCACGGCAGGTGAGTGCAGGGTCAGTCCATGGGCAGCAGCATGAGGGGTGCGCAGAGGCCTCACCTGCATCAAGAGGCGGAGGGGCCTACCAGCCTCATGCTCCAGGACCCGGAACTTCACGCCGGCTGCAGGGAGAGCAAGGTGACTGCAAGGGAGGCCGGACGGGGCCGCAGACAGCCTCCCGGGCCTCCGGCTCTTCGCGTCAGCACAGGCAGGTGCGGGCAGAAGGCCCCTGCACCTCCGGTGGCACTCAGAAGGCTGTGGGTGGCCCCAGGTGGCACCATGGGCTCACCCGCCCCCCTCCCCCAGCCCAGCCTCCCCGTCTGTCTCTGAGCTGGTCGCCTGGCCAGAATCAAAGCTTCCGCAGAACTCCACTGACAGACAGAAGCTGCGTGTCTGGGAGCCAGGGAGAGTCAGCTGGGCACTGCGGGCACAGGCTGTGCTGCTTTCCAAACGGATGCAGGCTGTCCCACAGGACGGACAGGGTACCTGGTGGGTTGTGGCCGCCCTGCTGGCAGCTAAATGTCTTCCACACTCTGCGTGCATGGCCGACTTGGGAGCCCACCGTGCCCCTGGCCAACAGTTTGGGCTCCCGAGCCTGGGAATTCCCAAGGCAGAAAGTTCTTAAAAAGAGAAGCAGAAGCTAATTATCAATTGATGAAGAGGCCCCAAGGCAAACTCAGTGAAAAAGAGAGAAGGTAGCAGCATCTGTGGGTTTTTATGTGAAGTTAAAACAACTCTGCGCTGGCCATGAGCGGGGCCGGGGGGGGGGGGTGGCGGGAGACCCTGGGTCTCAGTCTCTTCACCTGCCTGGTCCTGGTACTGATTATGGGCAGAGGCTGGAGCCTCTTCCATGCTGGAAGCAGTTGCCTGAGCTTTGGTGTGGGGGCAAACCGGACGCGGGGCCAGGAACTCTCCGTGTTCCCAGATGTGCTAAAAGCCCCTGAACGGGACAGGCCAACTCACGATGCTGTGACCAGTTTGGTCGGCCTCTCTGGGCCTGCCGTGGGGATAGCCTCCCCTCAGGGACATCTGGCCAACCTAGTGGTTGGTGTCGGCATGAAAACAGGGGCAGCCCCCTGCAGAGGGGACAGCCGGGGCAGCCAGGACAGGGGGTGCTGTCCCGACGGGCAGGGGGCTGCGGGGTAGGCCAGGGCCCGTCACACACATGTGGCCAGCCCAGCATCCTCCACCCTGGGCTGTCCCCTCTGAGGTTCAGGGGCAGGGCAGGCACACACGGTCACACACAACCACACAGGGACACTTCTCTGAGGCACGTTCAGGTGCCACCTACACTACTACACACACACCTCAGGGCAAATGTTCATACTCATCGCAGAAAAGGGTGAGAAAGAGGAAAGGTCGCCTCCGCAGCCTCTAAACCTGAGGGCGAGGTGGGTCCTCTCCCTCCAGCTCGCTGCAGGCAGCCGGCCCGGTGGACACCAGGGGCCTCTGGCCTCCACCACCGGCAGGCCCTCCCCCCACCCCCGCACGCTGCTGCTTCCAGGCGGGAGGCACACGGCGCGCCCGCCCGCACAGCACAGGGACCTACCCGCGAGCCTGTAGGGCCGGCAGAGCCGGAGGCCGAGGGAGTACAGCGGCAGGGAGTTGATGAGGTCCACGAGCACATGGATCAGGCCCTGCACGGCCACCACCAGGAGCCGGAGCTGCAGCACAGACAGCACTCAGAGCCACGCCGCATGCCCACAAGTAGAGCAGCCTGGAGGGTCCTGGGCCACAACGAAGGGTGACCAGGGGCTCAGGACCCCTGGGGGGGGCGCACCTCCCATCCTGATCCTAAGACCCAGGTCTGAGGAGGCAGGGAAGCAGTGAGCAGGAGCAGCTGAGCCCAGGGAAACACACCACTGGTCCCTCCCTCGGCCTGGGCCACCTGGGTGCCACGCCCCCCGAGTCCTGTCCTCTAAGTGCCAGGCTGCCCGTCCCCCGAGGGTAGGGCCCAGCACACAGTGCCCAGAAAGCATGGAACAGCCACACCCTCCACGGACTGGGGACAGATGGCCCGTCCACGGCCGCCTGGCCGGCAGGCAGAACACACACTGATCACGCCAAGCCCTGTGCACGGGCCCCAGGGCCCGGCTCAGCCGGGTGCCACGGCCAACGCCCTCCCGGCCGCGGGCCCCTCAGCTCACTAGTGCGAACACCAGGTAATACAGGGCCGTGGTGGGCAGGAGGAAGACCAGGATGGTGAAGAGCAAAGTCCCGATGAACAGCTGCAGGGAGAAAGGACGCCACCATCAGCATCGGCAAGGGCCCCACGCCAGGGACAGCCCCATCAGCACTGGCCACACCTCCACCGCGGTCCCCACCAGACCCATCCTGTAACTGAGCGGAAAAGGGACGCCTGCCAACGGAACACTCTGGCTTCCTGAGACAACTCAGGAAAAGCTGCTCACGACAGCTTTCTCCAATGCTAGGAGAGACGTGTCCACATGCCCTCCAGACTCGGGTGGGCAGAACCAGCCAGCAGGACGTGAGCACACAAGCCAAAAGTGGGCGGCTGTGAGTATCAGGCAGGACAAGTGGGTCTTGGAGGGCAGCACACAGGGTCCGTGCGCCAGGTCTACGCTACAGGGAAAGCCAAGGCAGGCCCTGCGCCTAGGTCACCTCTACGCCCCGCTGTCCAGTGGCTCCCGGGGGTCCACCTCCGACTTGGGGCAAGATCCTGCACTGTCGGAGAGCCCCATGTGCACACTGCCCCTTGCAGACCCCTCACATTCCCCAGGGTCCACGCTGACCCTCGGCAGGTGAGCTACGGACAGGAGTGTGGCTACCCCATCACAGTGCCAAGCAGCTATGCTGGCCAAGCCATTCAGAGGAACCAGAGGGACTGGAGCTCGGGGGCAGGGGGCTGAGGGTCCCGCCGGCCCCTGGGCAGGGGCCCCTCCCCTGCAGTGCTGCCCGGTACCTGGTCCAAGTCATAGGAGCAGGAGTCCACCCGCTGGCGCAGGACGTTCCACTTCTTCCCCCGGAATAGACGCCAGAGCGAGGACAGGCCACAGATCTTCAGGCAGTACAGCCTGTGGGACACGGGCGGCATCAGGGCCAAGGCTCCGGGCCACCCCAGTAGCCACCCAGCCCCACAGCATCCAGGCCCCAGGGGAGGAGAGCACACACCCACCTGGCCCCATAGACGTAGAAACAGTAGATGTGGAAGGTGAGGAGAGCGATGATGTCAGACAGGATGGACAGGGCGACCGTCAGGCCCAGGCAGGCTGAGAGGCCCACGTGCCACAGGATGCGCTCGATGAAGGGGGACATGAGGTGGATGTAGCCTGGTGGGATGGGGGCGGTCAGCTATGGGTCTTGGCCCCCCCAGGTCACCACCGACGAGGGGTGCCTGAGGCTGACAGACTGCTCTGCTGGCCGTCCCCTGGCAGAGCAGCCAGCCCAGCAGAGCAGGGCTTCACACACACGGGGCGCCAAGGGGACAAAGCCCCACTCAGCCAGGACTGTCCGCTGGGGGCACAGGCTTTAGGAGCCGAGTTGGGGGGGGGGGTCCCCGGGGCCAGGCGGAGCTGGCACTCACTGATCCACAGGTGCAGATGGTACAGAAAGAAACGGCCCAGGACCTGGTCCAGTGCCCGGTTCATCTTCAGCCCGGCAGGTGCTCCCATCAGCCACTGCAGGAGATGCTGGAGCTCCTCGGCCACGTGCTGGAGGGACACAGGACGGGCACGCAGTCCATCAGCTGTGCGCCACCACAGCCAGCCCGTCCGGGCAGGGGAAAGGTAGCCTGGGTGCCTTCCTCTGGGGGTCTGCTGCCGTGACGGGCACACAAGCTTTCCCACACTTGTTTAGCCAGGGAACCCCTCTTCACAGATGCTCTGGGATCAGCACAGCCTATATGAGGCTGACAGCCTTCCCCCGGCCCTCTGGACATGGGGGCCCTAATGGCCATCACCCTTTCCTGCATCCCAACCCTCTCGCCACCAGACCCACAGGAGTGCTCAGCTCCACATGCCCAGAGTGGGGACAGACCGCAGCTCACCATGAACCTTGTAGGGGGAGCCGATGGGTCTAGAGTGCCCCTCTGCTGAGGACTCCACCCTACCACCTGGCACTGCAGAGGCCCAGGCCTGCCCTGGGTGGGTGACCTCAGGTAATCGTGAAGGGTGATGGGGAGCCCCTCAGGGGCCCAGGTACCAGTGAGAAGGCTGGAGGGCTCCCCAGAGGAAAGGATGGATGGGATGTGAGTCATCAAAAACGTTGAGTGAGGGCCAGAGACGGCACGGGGACTCTCACATGCAAGCAGGGATGCTGACCCGCCTCCTGGCTGCCCGAGGAGGAAGCTGACGTCCAGGCACTGCGCCCGTCCCCGCGCACAGGCCCTGAGGACCCTCAGTCTCATCAGCAATGCTGAGATCACAGTGGTGACATCCCGGCCCCACAGTCACCGACCTGCCACTCCCCCTCCTGCCCACTGTGAGGGCCTAGGAAGGCCTCAGCCGAGTCAGGGGCAGTGAGAAAAGGAACAAAGCATTCTTTATAAATAGAGCTTATCTAATATTTAAAGGTTAAGAGCAAGGCGGCAGGAAGAAGCTCTCATTTTTAAATTAAATATTTATATTTCTGAGCAATTCTGCAAAAGGGAGATGTAAGATGAAGCTGGCCAAGAGGCAAAGCGTGGATGCACAAGGTGACGCGGCCAAGCCCCCTTCCCGGCCTCCAGGCCTCCTTCCTCCTTCCTCCCTCCTCTCAGACCAGGCCCCCCAGAAAAGCCATGGGGGCTCCTAGCCTGTCAGGGCTCCTGCCCACAAGGAGGTCCAGGACATGGCTGCGCCGGACGCTGACAGCAGGGGCCGGGGCGGCACGCACAAGCACCACACCAGGGAGAGGAGGCCACTGGCAGAGGTGTGACAGAGGCCCAAGGAGCCAGAGGGACTGCTCTAAGCAGAGAAACAAGCTCCCGATAGGAGTGACAGGGCCTGTGGCTCTGAGGACGGGAGGCAGAGAAGCCGAAGGCTCAGCGCCGGTGTGAAAGTGCAGCAGGGTAGAAACTGAGGAGGGCCAGGGAGGGAGAGGAGGGGGCCCCAGGGACGAGCTGGTGCCCCGGCACTCAGCATGGGAACCTCGGAATCAGCAGTGGGAGTGGCCTGACTGCTACAGGGCGTGAGGCCCGTGCCTGACCGCACACAGAGCCCTGGACACAGGGAAGGTTTCGGAGATGCTTCCTGTACAGAGTGTCCAAGTCCAAAGCCGGCTGCCCCAAAGCGCCAGGAGCCAGGGACGCTGGGCCTGGTGGAGGGAGGGGGGCTCCCCCAAAAGCCTCAGCTACAAGGTGATCCCAGGCATGACTACCTTTGGGAAAGGAAAGTAGAGGCCAGGAGCTAGAGGTGACCCAGTAGGGGCATGTGGGCACCTGGTGAGCGGAGGGCAGCCCTGGGGACTTGGTGAGACACAGTGGCTCCTAGGGGACCCATCTGGGGTCCAAGACAAGGGCTACTTACTGGCCCGACAGGGAGAAAGGGCAATGCTGTTCTGGCCAGCGGAGGGGCCTCTGCTGCCCCCAGAAAGGGCCCCACCCCCATCCCCGGGACACACCAGGCAGGCTCCACGCAACCAACTCACGTCAGCCACAGGGACAAGCGCCTCCGCCAGTTGCCCGATCCGGTCCTTCCCGTGAAGCCAGGACAGCAGCGCAAGACCAAGGGCCACATCGAGAAGCACGGAGACAAGCACGTTGGCCTTTCTGGAAGGAGGAGACCAATGGGAGTGGGTGGTGATGGGGGCCAGCCCCGAAAGGGTCCCTGTGGACCGGCTGGGTGCAGAGAGGTGGGTGGGAGGCGGGGGGGGGGGGGCGGCACAGGTCGGTGGCACGACCCGAAGCTGCAGTGGAGACCCAGGTGGGCCCTGCACCTCATCAGCTGGGTGGGGTTCTCGGCCTTCTGGGTGCTGAAGACGAGCGTGAGCTGCTCCAGCCGGTGCCTGAGCTGCTCACACGCGGACAGCTTGCTCCAGAGGAAGGGCAAGGGCCACAGCTGGAACAGCCTATGAAGGGACCAAGAGAGGTGGGTCTTCAGCCGGGGTTCCCATCCCTTCAGCGATGGCCCCCTTGGCCGGTGCCGTCACCAGGCTAGCCTCAAGGCCCTGGCGGCCCCTGAACACTGATGGCCACACTCCTGAACTCATCGGCACAGGCACATGGTGGGGGGCACAGGCGGGCAGCCCAGCGAGGGTCATGACCCACTCACGGACGTTAATTGGGAACCTGACCTCCTCACAAAGCAGTGACCTGGGGCACACTCAAAGCCAAGTGCCAAGACCCTGCCCCAGGAGTGGAGAGAATGTGCTGTCCGGCCACCCAGCGCCTCGCCCCACTGGACGGGTGACCCTCATCAAGCGTCTCCGGGCTGCCCGGACTGCCCAACGAGACTGATTTCTCACAAAACACAGGAAGCACTGAGATGCTTCTGCGACACCGGGACGCCGGGAGGGACATGTTCGTAAGCAAAGCGCCCTACGGGAACTCAGCTCCACTCAAGGGTCGCCACTTCCACAGAGTCCCCGCTGCCGCCAGCAGGAGCCTGCCGGGCGCAGAGCCGCCGCGGAGCCGAGTGCCGGGCCCTCAGGAGGAAGGAGGAGGTCTTCGAGCTGTTCGGAGCCAACTCCAGGGCCGAGACGTGCTCAGCAGGAGTCTGAACTCCGTCAGCTGGAAGGCAGCCGCGCACTGTGTGCAGAGACCCCCCCGGCCGGAGCCGTCTCCCCGGCTCAGACCAGCCTTGGGCTGCCGAAGGGGATGCGGGGGCTTCGCTCCCGCACAGCAACGGCTCTGCCTCGCACGCCCGCCCCTGTGCTCTAACCTGATGGGCTAATGAGGATTCGGGGCACATGAGCCCCTGTGAACCTTTCTTGAGTCCTCTGAAAGCTGAAAAAAGCTAAGGACCATCTCGCCCCAAACCGTACCTTGGCTGACACACACGTTCCTGGCATTCGTCCCAGGGGGTCGTGAAGCTCCGAACCCGCCCTTTGTGTCCGGATCCCTGCAGCCCTCAACCCAAGGCGCTGTCCACACGCGGCCGCCGAGGGCTCTCCGCCAGCACGGGCCACAGCGGTCCGCAGCCCTCGGTGAGCAGGTGAGGCCAGTCCCCAAACCCGACAGCCAGAACCCCAGGACCCAAGTGGGGGCGCCATCGGGGAGCTGGCCTCTCACAGGGGGAGGGGCGCTAGCAGTCCCTAGGGTCCTCGAGAACTTTTATGAATCCCTCGGCCTTGGAGCGCCTGGGTGCTTCAGTCGGTTGAGCGTCCGACTTCAGCTCAGGTCATGATCCCGCGGTTCGTGGGTTCGAGCCCCACGTCGGGCCCTGTGCTGACAGATCAGAGCCCGGAGCCTGCTTCATATTCTGTGTCTCCCTCTCTCTCTGCCCTCCCCCTGCTCATGCTCTGTCTCTCTCTCTCTCTCTCTCTCTCTCTCTTTCAAAAATCAAAAATAAATTCATAAATAAATAAAATAAAAAATAAAAAAAATCCCTCGGCCAGGCTGGCAGCCAGGAGTAGCCCAGGCCATTGTGGAGAACAGCCAAGGCTAGGGACCAGCACCCCAGACCCGTGGCCGCCAGCGAGCGAGCCCCGGCCCGCCAGGGCCAGGCGAGTGGGTGGGACCGGCAGGCCTCCTCCAGGCAGGGCAGATACCAGCGCTCAGGCAGCAACAACCTGGGCCTGCTCGTGTAGGGGACTGAGCCACCTGAAGTGCACTCTGACCCCTACCCAGTGGGGTCCCGTGCAGCCGCTGAGGCCGTTGAGGAAGCAGGCGCTGCCCAGGGAGCGAGGGGCACCGAGCAGCAGCCACCACTCCGATGCCCTGGGAGACACCCAGGGAGGGAGCAGGACACGAGAGCAGGGACGTGGGGGGGCGGCTGGAGCCTCCGCAGGGTCCATCCGGGCCTGTGCACACGGAGGGGTGGACTAGGGCTCAGGGGCCTGACTTCCTCCCTCCCCGGCCCCAGGGGCACCTACCGGCAGGCGCTGGCGGCCGAGACGAGTGACAGCAGGCAGGCCAGCAGCAGGCAGACGGGCCCGGAGGCCCGCTTCGCCAGCTCCGCCAGGATGCTGGCCTCCACGCCCTCCGACTGCCAGTGGCTCAGCCGCACGGGGCCCTCGCCGAACCGGTCGCTTCGGAAGAGCGCCTCGCTGCGCGCCACCGTGTCGAAGACGTCAGCCAAGCCCCCGGCACTGGCCGTGGCGTCGCCAACCTGGCGGTCGGGCGGGGCCGCGGGCGGGTGCAGCTGGGACAGCAGCACCTTGCGCTGGTCGTAGAAGACGAGCATGACCTGGTCCTCGCGGGGGGCGCCGGGGCGGGCGGGCACCTCCCGGCGGGTGGCCTTGCAGCTCCAGAACGCGCTGCCCCTCTCCCGGCACAGCTGGAGCCAGGGCTCGTGGGAGAAGATGGCGCCCAGGCCCTCCAGGAAGCGGCCCAGGCTCTCCTCCGCCTCCTGCCGGCGGTGGCACCAGGTGCCCAGCACGGCCACCCCCAGCCGGCTGGCCCGACGCACCCGAGCCAGGAGCTCCTTCACCTGGCCGGGGATGAAGGGAAAGTGCACCACGGCCAGGACCACGGCGCTGCTCTGCTCCGGGACCCACCGGCCCACCAGGAGGCCGCTGTCGGCCGCGGCGCAGCACGTGGGGAAGAAGGCCTTGAGCACCATGGCGGCCGCGCTGGAAGAGAGGGGAGAGGCGCGCTCAGGGCGCTGGCGGCCGCCGCCGCCGCCCCATCCCAGGCCGGGGCAGGCGGGAACAGCCGCGCGCGGCTGCGCGTGAAGGTGGGCTCGTTTTCAAGGAACGCGAAGAGCGTCTGGGACGCGCGGCCCGTGAAAAACACACGGTCTCGTTGGCGATGGAGGTAATGCACGCGCAGCCCTAACGAACCTTGATTCGCTCGCTAAGCTAGAGACTAAAGACGACAAACGTAAACGCGTTGCCGCTGGGCTGAGGGAAGCCGCAGGCAGGGGTGCGGGAGCCCCGCCATACCCGCTCTCGGGGCTCTGGCCGCTCTGACCCTCCAACCTATGGCTGTGCCCACCGAGTCGGGGCTGGGTTCCCGGCAGCGGGACTCTTTCCTCTCGTCACACTTGACGAGGCCGCTGTCTAGACATGGGGGTCCTGGAGAATGGCGGGCCCCCCGTTGTCTTCTCTCCAGCTGGGGTGGCCCCCCCTTCCTGGCCTCTCACAACCTTCACAAGGCCCCTAAGCAGCAAGAAGGGCCCCAAGTGGCTGTGACTCCTGAATCCCGGGAGACCCCGAGCCTTGCCTTGCCCAGAGGTAACCTGACCAGGGAGGCGGGTCTCCCAGCGAAGCCCCTCCCAGGCGGGACCGGGTGGGCGGCAGGCCCTCACCCAGCAGAGCACTGAGGGCTTCACCCTGGAGCCCGCTCCTTCTCAGACTCCCCCCACCTTGGCAGCACGAGGAGCACAGCAGCCGCCCTGAGCTAAGACCCCCAAGCTGGAGCGCATCCCTGAGGGAGGGACACAGACCTGGGACTAAGCCCACTGCTCACCAGGTCCTTGGGGACATCGATGTTGGGACGGCAGGACATTTCATCCTTTTCCTATCTGTGGGGGGGGGGGAGGGGGAGGGCTCTGGGAAGGGCCTTCCACAGACACAAAGGCCCAGGCTCAAGAGGTCACTGGTACAGCTGCTGTCCTCCCCTGCAGGGGCCCAGCCTGGGGCTGGAAGGTAGGGGCCTCTCCCCGCCGGTTGTAGAGGGGGCTTCCCACAGCTGTGGGTTCCAGCTGAAGAGGGTCCTTCCGGGCAGAGCAGCAGGACTCCCAAACGTCCCCTCCTCACCAAGCGACTGGAAAGGGCAGCCACCAGCAGGTGCCGGCAGGGCACGGCCTGGAGCCCCACAGCAGCCCGGGCCCAATTCCTGCAGCCACTATCACGGGCACGGAGGCCAACTTGTCTTCCTGACCCCCCAGACAGGGGCCATCGTGAGACCTCGGAGGAACCCGGCAGCTCTGGCTTGGTGACCAGTAGCGGGACCAGGCATCCCAGTCTGAACCTCCCAGGGCCAGCCTGCTGAGACACACCAGCTCCACCGAGCGACACCATCACGCCCTGCTTGGGGACCCCTTCCGCGGGACCCAAGGAAAACCACCCACCGCTACTGCTGGAACACAACAACGACTGGCCCAGCAGCGAACAGAGGCTCTGGGGGAAGCTGCATCCGTTGGAACAAAGGTGTTTACGCTTTGGGAAACTTCACTGAGTTGTGCGCATACGGTGCGTGCGTTTTCTTTGTGTGTGTTACGCTTCATCTACAAAGTGTGCCTAAGAAGAAGAAGAAGAAGTCGAAGAAGAGAAAGCTCCTCGTGTGGAAGGAAGAAGAGCAGAGGGCAGAGGCTGGCTGGCGTTCTCATCCGTGGGGTAGCGAGAGAGAAGTGTTCACACATCACGGGGCGAATTCCTGCCCGCGCCCCCACCTCAGCCTCTGGGAGGGATGAACACACACAAGTCTACTCAGATCAGACGTCCAGAGAAAGAAGAAAGAGCAGGCGATCGATAGCAGAGGTGCAGAGCGGGGAGGGCGGTAACTTGGGCAAGGCGCTCCTCTTTCAAGGCGGAGATACAAAGCAAGGGCGCGCGCCAGGGGCGCCTCCTCTGTTAAGAATGCCAGCGAGTTCCCGTCCGGATGTCCCAGATCTGTCCGGTGACAGGTCTCTGGGGCTGGGACAGCCCTGCTCCCACAAGGTCTCCCTGACAGGGTGGAAGCCTACTGCCTTCTCCCCTGGGTATGAGCGGCCGCTGGGGAAAAGCGCAGATGGCACTGGGGACTAGCGGGGGTGGGGGGGGCAGGGGGCAGCTCGATGGCTGGAGCCTCCTCTGACAGGCCTCCCGCTCGCTGCTCCTCCATGTCGTTTGTGCTTAAGAAACCAACAATGTTTCTTTTCCTTGCATTGGGTACGCAGTGCGCTCTCCCACTCACTGCAGAAGAACGGAATCTAGGATTCTGGTTTTTGGGGTTGTTGTTTGTTTTTTTGTTTTAAAGTAAGCTCTAAGCCCAACGTGGGGCTTGAACCGAGCCCCCGCTCCCGAATCAACTCGCCTGCCCTAGCGACTGGGCCGGCGGGCGCCCCTTCCCCGCTGTCGGGGCGCCTGTGAGGGCCGAGGCGCGTTCGCTGACCCTGAACGCCCTTCCGGGGGGTCCGGAGCCGGCCGGGCCCGCGGTGAGCGCGCCGGAACAGGGCTCCGCGCAAAGCGCGCCCACGCGGCCCCACTTTACGGAGAAGGAAACAGAGGCTCCAGCGGCGACAGGCCCGCCCCGCCCGGTGAGTCGGGGCCCACAGCCCCGGGGCGGCGCCCCAAGGTCACACCGCACGGCCGCCGCCCCCCCGCCAATGCTCACCGGCTGCTCCCCGGGGCCGCGCTCTCGGGCGGCGAGGTCGGGACGGGGTCGGGCGGACGACAGCGCTCGCGGCCCGCAGCCCCGCCGCGGGACACGGGCCACGTTTCCGCCGGCTCCCAGCGTTGCCGCGCGACGGTCCGGCCCCCAAAGGCGCCCGAGCTGCCCGCCGGCCCCGCCCGAGCGTTCCGCGCACGCAACGTTCCAGCCCCCGGTGTCGGTGGCGTGTGCGGCGTCCTTGTCCCCCTCACGCGGCATTCTTGGCCCCCAAGGCATCCATGTCCCCTCCCCAGCTCTTGTACCCCCTCCAGTCCGCCCGCAGTGTCCCTAACACCACTGCTTTCCCGTCCCCCAACTTCTCACAGCTGCCAAACCGCCCCGATTCTCTCATCTGAGGGAGCCAGTGGACCTGGCTTTTGAGAGTCCCCAACGTCACCTGACCACCACCCTCCAAGAGTGAAAGCACACCCCAAACCCTGTATGGGGTTGCAAAAGGAGCTGCCTCCCCAGCTCCAGGCTGGCCCCTCGAAAGGGGTCTCTGCAAAGGGGCGCTCCCAGGTCCCCCCGGGGCTAAGTGGGCTAGGAAGTCTGCAGCCATCTGGTTTGTTCCCCTCCTGCCCCAGGGAACAATACCCCTAACACCAGCAGCAACAAATAACATTTATTGAGCACTTGCTGCACATGCCTCCTTACGATGACCGCTTAATCCCACCACCCATTGGGGCTGGTAGGTACAAAGGGGACTTTGTCAGAGGCATTCTCCTGGTGACAGACTGGACCAGGCACTGTCCCCTCCCAAAGAGTCCCCTCACTGGAACTGGGCACCTGGCTGGGCCCCAGACTCAGAGGAAGCCCTCACCCCCATCCCTTTGGGGCCTCATTTGCCCATTGTTCTCGAGTAACAGGAGCCTCTCCTCATGGGAAGGCTCTCCTGGCTTGGCCACAGTCTGGAACCTTCCCAGTACACCCCACCCATGAGCTTGGACAGCTTGCAAAGGAGACAGCGAAGGTTCACCCCGGGAGCTAGTCTTACATGGGAGCAGGAGACCAGGGTGCGGAGGCCCCCGGCCCAGCCACGTGCCACCCAAAGGTGCCTCAGGGGTGGCCCTTCTCTGCTTTCCCTCACCTCAGTTAGGTCCAGAGAAGCTGCAAGAGGCTTGGCGTCTGGGGTGCCTCTGAGGATGGGGAACAGTGAGGGGCCACACCCCTGCTGAGCCCGGCCCGGCCCAGCCTAACCCTCCCTGCCTGCTTCTGTCTGATTAGGAGGCTGGGGCGCCCAGCCCAACACACCAACCGTCTCCAGGCTTCAGCTGCTGGCCTCAAAGCTCGGGCCTCCCGGGCCCTGAGCCAGCAGGACCAGGGCCTGAGCGGACACGGGGGGCAGTGAGCGTTGGCGCCTACTAAACTGGGGCGTGGACAGGACCCAACTTTGAAGGCCGTGCGCCTTGTGGGGGAAGCTGGGAGGCGGCTGGTTTGTGGCAAGTCCGAATCCTCTCCAAGGGGAAGACAGGGGCCGGCCCAGGGCCCGGCACACCAGGTGCTCAGCAAAAGTCAGCCAGCGTGTCCCGTCAGGAAGGCACGGCCGGCAGCCCCGGAGGGCCCCGCCACCCTGAATGTCCCTCCCTTAGTGGTCTGGGGCCCTGGGGGCTGGGCCGACCCGCGGTGAGGGGCTGCTCCCATCTGAGCGCACGGGTCCGGCCGCTCCGAGTGGTACTGGAACACCTTGACATAGCTGTCTCCCTCGTCTGCCACCACGAGCTGGCCCTGAGGGCCACAGGCCACACCCAGGGGCCGCACCAGCCCCTCGGCCACGAGGCACACGGGGGCCCCGGCCCGAGGAAACAGGGTCACGCGGCGCCCTTGCCCATCGGCCACAATGACACTGCCCTCCACGTCCGTGCACACGCCTGCTGGGTTCCCAAAAGCGTGCCCTGTCAGACCCCCCAGGGAGCCCAGGGGCTGGCAGGCACTGCCGAACAGCCACACGTCCCCGAACTCCTCACTCACGGCGAGGCCCCCGTCAGGCCCTGGACCCACCCAGCACGGGCCCTGCAGACCCAGCATGGAGGCTGGGGCCAGCGGCTCCAAGGCAGGGCTCAGTGTGAGGCTGTGCACAGCCCCAAGCACATAGTCTGTCACCAGAAGGCGGTCAGCGGCATCCACAGCCAGTCCCCGGGGGGCCGGGTAGGTGCCCACTGTGGCCCAGCGACCTTGGGGGGCTCGGGCGGCGTGCTGAAGAGCGTGGACAGCCCCACGGACAAGGTCGCTGACCACCACGAGCCCAGCGGCCGTCACAGCAATGTCCTCTGGCACGAAGGCCCCAGCCCCTGGCAGATGGCAGGGCAGGTGGCAGATGGAACGTCCCTCGAGGTCCATCACGTGGACGCACGGCGCAGCCCCAGCCGTCAGGAAGAGCAGGCCGTCCGGGGAGCAGTGCAGACCGCGGGGTCCTCCCGCGGCCCCCGCCGGCACTGGGATCCGTCCGAGCAGCCGGGGCTGCCGGGGGCGGGTGGGGTCTCCGGGTGGGGCCAGCTCGAGGAGCAGCTGGGCGGGGAGGCCCCGGAGGCCAGAGGACAGCGAGGTGGTGGACAGAGATCACAGTCTCGGCCCCTCTGCGGCCGAGTCCCTGCGGCTGGGCCAAGTGTGGGGCTGCAAGAGAAATAATGCCCGCTGTGGGCCGAGCGGTGCCTACCCCTGCACCCCTGCTGCCTTCCAGGAGCGCCGGTGTCCTCCTGTTTTACACACGGGGAAACTGAGGCATAGGGGTGGGGAGCTGGATTCAAACCTCGTTCCGCCAGGTCCCGAGTGCTGGCACAGTCCGCAAGCCCAGCAGCGGTCCCCTTTGGCCAGATATGGCCCCTGGGACACAATTCTGGGAGACACGTGTCTGTGAAGGTTGTGGTAGGTTTTGCTCTGCGGCCTGAAGGAGCTCACAGGCCTTGGGAGGTCCCGACGTGGTGGAGGAGGAGGGGTGACAGACAGGGGTGTTTCTCAAACTCATCTGCCCAGGGAACCCTGCCTTGCCTCAGGCAGGGAAAATGACTCTTCTTGGGGGCAGCCCAAGGGTCTGCCCATTGTCCCCACAAAGCCCCTGGAAACTTCCGACCCCTGAAGGGTTAGGCAGCGGCCTTTCCCGGGCCTCTCTGTGTGCCCCCACCCAGAGAGGCTGGGTGGGGGGTCTCCTACCTGGGGCTGGTCTCCCTGGGCCCCGCTCCGGCGGCAGCAGCCTCTGTTGTTAGAAACCGGAGTCTGCGGGAGGGGCCACCGTGAGGAAGCTGGCACGGGTGGGCGGGAGGGGCAGGCGGGCCTCTGGCCAAGAACAGGTCTGAGCAGCGGCCCAAAGACGCTCGGTGAAGCCGTCCCTGAGCTGCTAACCCCCTGGAGGCGCCCCGGCACTGCCACATTCCTGCCTCGGGTGCCTGGTGCTGGCTTCTGGCACATTCTTCCCACTGCCCCCACCTTGTCCAGATGCGGCTCGCGGTCAGCCCAGCCCAGCACCCCCCTTCCGGGAGGCACAGACCTCCCAAACCCGCTGTAATGTAATCCGAGGGTTTGCTGCCCGGGGGCACCGAGCGGACATCCGTGCGAGGCAGCCTCAGGCACTGTCCCTGCTATGACCACAGCGTGAGGACCTCGGGGAAGGGCTGTGCTCTCCACCTGCTGACTGGGTCTCTCCCCACGGTCTGGGGCGGGGGCCCTGCAGGGCCTTCATCCTGCCCTCCCAAACCGGCAGGGTTGGGTCCTGTCTCTCTGATCCTGTTTCTACACCCGTGAAACTGGGATGATGCCCCTAAGCTCAGGTCTGTCTGGGGGGGAGGGTGATGAGAAATCTGGGTGCAGTAGACACAGGGGGGATGCCAACAGAGGGCCAAGGAGGGGCAGGCCTCCGGACAACTCCCAACTCAGCCCCCAGCCCCTGTAGCCCCTCCAGGAAGCCCCTGGAAGGCGGGGGGTCAGCCCCCGCTGGTGGCTCACAGCACTTCCCACCTGACCGGCTCACACCCCAGCTCCGGACTTGGCCCCTTAATGCCCCGCGGTGGGGTGGACGGCCGATGCTATCTGCTGCCTGACACAATTAATGGGGCCGGCGGAGGTCCTGCTCTGACTGGCCCCAGCCCGGCTGGCCCAGCTTGGGGAACCAGGCACAGGCAGGGACTGCCCTCCCTGGGGCACCTCCTGGGTGGGCACAGAGGTATGGCCAGCTCCCGGGAGAGAGAAGTGATTAGTTGGGTCCAAGCGTCCCCCCGGGCACCCCTCCTTCTCTGCCCCCTGCCCCCGCCTATGGGAAAGGCCAAGTGTGGCCGTGCAGGGAGGGAGGCAGTGAGCTGTGAAGGCCACCCGATGCCTATCGTGGCTGCAGGGGCTGGCGGGGGGCCAGCAAAGGCCACGCTGGGCAAGCAGCCCTGGGCCACAGAACGCGGGTGCACCATTTACCCACAGAGGGAGCAGCCTCCAGCATGAATCTGACATTAGGGCTGCCCTGCCAGACACGGGAGCTTGAGGCAGGCCCAGGGGTCCCTGTCCGCCGGCAGCATGCTGAAACACAGGCCTGACCAGCCCCCAGACCGTGCACACGTGCCTCCCCACCTCTACTTGCTTTGCCCCCCTTTGATGGAAAGTCCCCCCCCCCCACATTCGGTTTCCAGACTCTGGCTCTCCCAGGGAGGGCCCAGCCTACAGGAGGCAGGTCAGGGCCTTCAGGTGGATACCCAGTAGGGTGGCCCAGGACACTGCCCACCTCAGATGCTGAGGCTGGGGACATTTCCACGCAGAGAGTATCCTGATGGTGACGCTGGAGCGGCAGGGGAAGAAGGAGACCCAGACAGGTGTGTGACGATGGTTTCTATTTTAACGTCCACCATTGTGATCAGTAGGTAGCTATGACCCTCCGCTGTCCCTCATGGCCTCAGAGATAGGCCACAGCCATGGCAGGTCAGTCCACGGGCATGCTGGACAGGCTCTAGGCCACACCCCTGGGGCTGGGGCAGGTGAGGGGCCAGGCGGTGGACACAGGGCTGGAGAGGGCGCCTGTCTGTTAAGAGCAGAGCTAACATAGAAGCTGTGGTCAGACCTCGGCACCAGGGGGGCTCTGAATGCTAGGGACAGCCTCAGGGGGCCAGGAGCCTGCAGGCCCGCCACGGGCACCCCAACTGCTGCCAGGAATGACAGGGTCCTCTGGGGCCTGAAGGGGGAGGCCCGGGGGTGGGACACTGGAGTCAGCCTCGCACTTGGTGGTGTGGCCGGAGAAAGGCTCAGCTGGTGCAGGGCCCAACATGCTAGGTGGCTCGGGGGTCCCCTGGGCGAGCGTGGGGCCCAGCTCCAGCTGACTCCAGGGCCCCACAGGTCCCTTGGGCCCCTTGGTGGGTGCCCGCTTCACAGAGAGGTCGAGGGGTGCATCCGGTGGCCGAACAGCCCGCTCCAGTGCCTGGTGGATGGTGAGCAGCTCCTGGCGGATCTTGCCCAGCTGCTCCCGCAGAGGCCGGGGGGCCAGGCCCCCGGCAGGCGCCAACTGCCCCAGGCGCTGCTCCACCCTGGCATAGTCACCGAGGGCCCGAGTCAGGTCCTCACCCACGTGCCCGGGGCCACCTGGCACCAGGCTCAGGGGCTGCTGGGGCAGGAGGGCCACAGGGCCTCGGGGCTCAGGGTTGCTTGGCTCCTTGTCCTCAGGCCAGAGCATCTCGGAGGGGCCAGTGCGCAAGCTAAGGGGTAGAAGCCGGTCAAGAGGCTGCACTGCACCCCGCAGTGTGCCCAGTCCCTGCCCCACACTCCCCGTGGCTCCCCCCAACCCCTTTCAGCCTGCCTGAGGGCCTTGGGACCCCGGAAGGATAGAGAGCCTGGCTCTCCAGCCTTGGTTTCCCCTCTGTAACCTGAAGCCCACATTCCTGGCAACTAAACTCAGACGGGGGCCCAGCCACCCCGGCCAGTTCGCCTCCCACCGCTCCCAACCCCCATGCCAGGGGCCCCTGACGCCTACCTGCTCTGGGAACCGAACTTCACCGCGCTACAGGGGGCCTTCAGGGGCTCCAGACTGCTTCCCAGGGGCAGCCTCCTTTTGGGGTCGGTCTGGGCGGCCGGCTCCAGCTCCCCCTCCGGCCCTGAGTCCCTAGGGGCTCCGCCTCGGGGCCAGGGCCTGCCCAGCCCAGGCACCGGCACTTTCAGCAGCCCCGGGGCCAGAGTCCCAGGGGGCCCCTTCGGGGGTGCTGGGGGCTTGGCAGGGGCAGCCTTGCCTGCTGGCAGCCCCAGGCTGTGCTCCAGGAGCAGGGGGTAGTACAGGCCCGGGACCAGGGCGGGGCGCTCCGGGGCTTGTGGGGGAGGGAGAGTGGAGGCCGGAGGCAGCAGGGGGCTGGCCGAGGCCAGAAAGGGCATGTGGGCCGCAGCGGCCAAGGAGGGCCCCAGGTAGGAGAAAAGGCCGGGGCCCAGAGGGCAGTTGACACCCAGCAGGGACAGATGGAGGCTCTGGGCCTCGGGGAACTCACCGGGGGCGGGCGGGGGGTGGCAGGGGACCCCGCTCGCAGGGCCCGCCGCGGCCGCGGCCACCACGGCCAGGCTCCCGGGGCCCCGGCTCGGCCCCGCCTTCCGGGACTCAGCCGGGCGCCCGCCGAGGGCCACGCCCTTCGGAGCATCCCGGGCCCCGGGGGACCCCTCCGCCCCCGGCTTGGGGCCCCCCGGGTGGCGGCGCAGGGGCAGGGCTGCGGGGGCGGGGGCGGGGGCGGGGGCGGCGGGGCGCGCCCAGCGCGGGGGGTCGAGCAGCAGCGAGCGCGAGTCCTTGCAGAGGCTGTACTTCATGTGGTTGTACAGGTGCGACTTCTCCAGGCACGTGAAGGGGCACTGGAAGCACTTGTAGTTGTAGGGTTTGCCCCGCGGCCGCGGCACGTAGTGCGGCCTCTTGGGCTTGCGCGCCCGCGCCGCGGCGCCCGGGCGGCAGCAGCCCGCCTCGCCCGACATGGCGGCCGGCTAGGCGGCGGGGCGCGGGGCCGCGGCCACCTGTGGGGGGGCCGCGGTCAGCGCCGGGGCAGGCCGGGCCCCGCGCCCCCCGACCCGCGGCGCGCACGCTCCAGGGGCGCCGGCCGCGGCAGATAAGAATGCAAGCCACCAGCGAGGTCTGACCCGGCTGGGCGGCAGGCACCTCGGCAGCAGCCGCCCTTCCAGCCCGCGTTTCGAGCGCGCGCTCCAAAACCCCTGTTGCGTCCCTGAAACCTAAGGTTAACTAAGCACCCTGTATGTCACCGGCCGCTGCGCTCAGCTCCACCAGCGCCCCACCATGCCCATCAGCCCCCAGTAGGTCCATTTCGGGGATGAATCCGCCCACCCCCGCCTGAGCCTCCGGCCACTCGTCCACCCGACGGGCGTTTGGTGAGCGACTAGAAGCAGCCAGGTACGAGGAGGCTGGTTCCTGGGACACCAGGCCTCCCTCACCTCACTCCCCTCCAGAGGCGGCGCCGGGAAGCCGAGAGAAAAGCTGCCTAGATGAGACACCGGCAGAAGGCTCGGAGTCTCGACACTGCGCGCATGAACGCGTGGGGGGGGGGGTGTGCACGGGTGTGTGTTCCTGCTCCAGCAGGGTGCTGGGTGGGCAGTGCGGGTCCCCGAGGGGGTCAGCCTCCCGCGGGGCCAGGCCAGGCTGGGGGGCGTGGACGGCACAGCCACCTGCTCAGCCCGGCTCCATCTGGCTGGCTGCAGGCAGGTCAGCGGCCGAGCCCGCAGCGGCCACGCTCAGCCAAGACCCCCCTCTCCCCACGCCCCACACACTCGCTCAGAAGCCGCTCCACACTCCATCTGGGCCGCCACCTGGGCCCTCCACCCCGTGAGTGTGTGCACACCGGCTTCGGGTCTGTGCACACAAGCGTTGCAAGGCTCCAGACGAGCCCTTACCCAGAGCCTGGAGGTGCAGCTTCTGCATGGCCGCCAAATGCAGGGGGCCCAGGAGCTCACCCAGGGCTGCACACACACACACACACACACACACACACACACACACACACTGTGGGGCTCACACGCCACTCAGAGTGGGCACAGTGGCTGTGCACATGAAAGCACTCACAGCAGAGCTGGGGTGTGAGTAGGCACTTGGACACACTGTGCACACACACATCTGAGGACACTCTTACAGGTGTGGACACACATACACTTGCCCTTTCCCTCAGGGTTCGGGGGTGGCCAGTGGGTTGAGCAGGGCAGGGCCGGGGGAGCGGGGTAGCTCCTGGGAACAGGCCATCCTCCTCATCCTCCTCGCCGGCCGTCAGGCTCTGCACACAGCAGGCAGTCATGTCTGCTGCCTGCCAACGGCGGGAGGGCACCCCCAGTGCGGGGATGGCCAGGGGGGTGGAGAGGGTTGACCATCTGAAGGGGCCCTTCAGAGCTGGGTGGGCATGGCAACCACCAGGGTGTGGAGGGTGGGGCAAGCAGACAGGGTCTGGGTGGTCTGCATGCCCATGTCTCAGAGCAGATGGGGCTCAGAGAGAGATGAGGGGTTGGGAGGAGGGGGCCAGGCTCCCCGAGGGGCAGCAGACCCCTCTTGGACTTGGTGGTGGGTGCAGAGGTGGGCCCAATCCCTGTCCCCTGAACCCTCCCCGAGACACAGATGACAAATGGGCACATGTGCTTGGGAGACAGAGGCGGCTGTGCCAGGGCCATCGATCACCCAGCCCTGGGAGCCACACAGCTGTGCCGCCTGGTGCCAACACCCATCCCACCTCCCTGCCAGGGCCCTGGACTCCGGAGGTGATGGCTCTGCCCGTGCTCCCTCTTCAGATCAGTCACCTGGGAGTGGGGGGCGGGGGGCCTTGTTCAGGAGCTGTCTTAGCAGCTATCGACCCCACCGGGACCCAGAGGATGCCTGGCGCCGCCACCACCCCCCCACCCCCCCGGCGGCATGCTTGTGCACCAGCAGAAGACACCCCCAGACACTAGCATGCACCCACACACCCCCAGCAGCACATTCGTTTGCACACGTGTCCCAACCCGTGACTGGATCCGTGCTCCTCGGCAGCCTGCACCCCCAGCGTGCTGGCCGGGACCCCTGAGCCGGCTAACCTTTCCCTGTGCTGGAGAGAACTGGTGGCTGCGGGGTAGAGGGTGGCCCCACCCTGGGCAGGAGGGGGGCACCCAGCGCCTGGAGCCGCCACCAGCCGCCAGGGGGACTTGGGGAACACCCCACAGGGCTTATGGAGAGGGGGTGACCAGGCTTCTCCTTAGCTGAGATGAGACCCGAACGCTCTCCCCCTTGCCCTCCCCCGGAGGGAGGGTGCCCTCCTGCAGGGACCGGGCTGCTGCGCCCAGGGGGTCCCCCTGCATGGAAATGAGGGACACGGGGACTGGGGCTGTCTCCCCCGCGCCTGGACACTCCTGGCGACCCATGTTCCCCGCACCCTCCGCCCCCAGCCGGGCCCCGCGCGGCCCCCAAACTTCGCAGGACGCGCCGCCGCCCGCGCCCGCCCTACCTGCGTGGCCGCGAGGACGCCGCGGAAACTTCCCGCCCCAGACCCGCCCGGTGCGGCCGCGGTTCCGGCCCCCGCGGGACCGGCTCAGGCCCTCGGGGCAGCGACACCGACTCCCGCAGTCACTCACTCGCCAGCGCGTCCCCCGGAGCCTCCGCAGCCGGCCGCGCGCGTCCCCCCGACGCCGACTCGCGCCCACCGAAGTTGGCGGCGGGACTGCCGCGCGTGCGCCACGGCGCCGGGCTCGGGCTCGGGGGGCGCTGCGACCTTCGACCCGGGCTCACAGGGGAGGGGACGCGCGAGCGCGGGAAGCGGTCTCCCCGGGGGCGCCCCAGGTGCCCCCGCCCGCGTCTCCCCCGCCCACAGCCTCCCCCTCGCCGCACTCACCTCGCGCGCCGGGACCCCCTCGCTCGGCCCGCTCCGCGGCGCCGGCCGCTCCTGGATGGAACGGTGGCCGGTGACACCGGTGACACCGCCCGCGCGGGCAGGGACGGGGAGCGGCGTGGAGGAGCCGGCAGTGCAGGCGCAGGTGTGCGGCCGAATGAGGGGCTCCTGGCACCGTCCCCGCCCCCGTCGCCTGCGGGCTGCTGCGGGGGTGCGCAGAGGCGGCCAGGTCTCCCGGGGTCCCCGCAGCGGCGTGACGGGGTGTCAGCGGCCGAGGGCGCAGGGAGAGGCGCCGTCAGCACTCATCCGTCAGGGCAGGGCTCTGGCCCCTGACAGCCGCCCTCCTGAGCCAAGGCCTGGAGGCTGAGCCCTGGGACCGGGGGAGCCCAGCGCCAGCCGCCAGCCCGGGGAGGGCTGCAGCCCGGCCAGGGATGGGTCGGGAGCCCAGACCAGCCAGGAGACAGCTGAGCCCCGAGAGGGCCGGCGCCCAGAGCCGGGCAGCCGACAGTGGAGCAAATCTCCTTTCCCCGCCAGCTGTCCCTGGCCAAGCCTCGCCTCCAGAGCTGTTTCCTCTTCTCCGAGCAGGAGGCTGTAGGGATCTGCACCCTGCAACCCCCTGCCCTGCCCACTGATGGCTCAGGGAAGGACGGTCACCATGGGCTTGCTTCCCCCTTTCTGCAAAGCTCACTCCTCACCACGCTGACAGGTGCCCAGGCCCTGCCTCTGTGTGTGCAGGACTGGTCCTCGCTGGCTGTCCCTCCCCGGAGGACCTGGGCAGGGGGGCGGGGGCGGGGGCGGCGAGAGACTTGGGTATCCAGGACCCACTGTAAGACCCCTGCCCCTAATGTCCTCACTGCCAGACCCGTTTCCAGCCCCCCTCCCAAAGTATCCCGTGCTGCTCCGCAAGCTGCTGAACCGTAACGGTCGGGGGTCCC
The DNA here is from genome assembly GCA_028646485.1 of Cryptoprocta ferox. Taxonomy (NCBI): domain Eukaryota; kingdom Metazoa; phylum Chordata; class Mammalia; order Carnivora; family Eupleridae; genus Cryptoprocta; species Cryptoprocta ferox. The sequence goes on along the minus strand of CM053564.1, from coordinate 436,795 downwards.
ACGTCTCAAGCCAGATCCTCGTAGAAATTCACCTGACCGGCAGGTTCCATTCCAGATGCGAACACAGACATGCCGGGGCAGGGCCAAACTGTGTCTCTCGCAGGGAGTCTCGCCTGTGTTTGGGGACATGTGTGATGGTACCGTTTCAGGCTCAGGATGGGGTCTGCGGCCAGAGGGCGGAGGGCTGCTCCCGGCCAGTGCCGTGGAGGCACAGAAGGCCCCCTCCCTGCAGGCTCAGGCACAGGCTTCTTGGGGTAACCCCTGCCAAATCTGGGCGACAGGGGCACCTTGGGGAAGGAAGCAGTGTCCTCTGGGTGGGGCAGACAGGAGGGCACTGGATCCAGAGTCTGACACCTCCTGGACCTCGGGAGCCTGACCTCAGTTTCCCTGTCTATGCAGGAGGGTGGCGCAGGTCTCCTGGGGGCTCTGGTGACTAGGACAGGCATCTGTAAGAAACGGGCCCCTGCAGTCTGTCTCTTTCCTGCCCTAGTGTCCCCTTCCCTGACACCACCTGAGGGGACCCACTTTTCATCAAGTGCAAGGGGCGGGCTGGGGGCTGGGTGGCACAGCATGCCAGCCTTGTCCTCTCTGCCTGCCTGGCCTGGCCCAGCTGACCAGCTGACCGTGCAGACAGCCCTAGGCTGGGAGACAGCTTGAGTGGCCGTCACGCCAGCAGCCCTGTGGAGAGAGGAGGCCAGGAGGCCTGTTCCTTCTGTGCTCAGACCCCTGGATGTGCTCAGCCAGGCCTGGGCCCCTCATCACGGGCACGGCCCCGAGGGGGCCGGGGGCACAGGTCACCCGGAGACAGCATGTCGGGGGAATCCCAGGCCTCGGCCCCTTGTCCCCAGGGACGGTTCTGTGCTTCCCCACACCTCACTGGCTGACCCCTCTGAGGGTCTGGGAGAGGCTACAGCCTCCAGCACGGGGGATGGGCCGGTAGGGGAAGGAGGGTCGTGCGTCAGGAAGCCCTCGCTCCCGCAGGCAGAGAGGGCACCCCGTGACACCCAGGCGATCAAGGAGCCCCAGGAAGGTGTGTCTCGGCACCAGCCATGGAGGCCACCCCTAGGCATGGGCCTCTCCAGAAGCTGAAGTAAGGGGACGGGTGGGGGCATCTCCAGAGGAACTCCGCCCCAAGGGGCATGACTCGTGTGCACTTCTGGACTGCGGGGAACCCAACGGCCCCCGCGTGGGAGCGAGTCAGGCCGGCCCGTCTGGCGCACAGATGACCTTCCCCACCACCTGCGGGCAGGCGAGGCCAGGACATCGATGCCAGCCCCTTGCACCTCTATGCCCTCTGCCCAAGGCATTCTCGGGCACGTCTGCCCCCTTGTAGCGGGCACACCTAGTGCCCGTGGCTTGTCTTCACTTTCCACTCAGGAATGCGGCCTGAGGGCGGGTCATAACCCTCCCCCTGGGACCCACCCCACACATGCTGGGAAGAGCTTGGGCCAGGAGAGAGAGCCCCTGCCCCCTGAGGCAGTGACAGGGACGCCCATGGCTTTGGGGCTTGGTCACCCATGTGACCCTGAGCTCCGAGACGCCTGCCCTGTTCCCCTCATTTGCAGCGTGGGTGGCAGGAGGCTTGGTGTCTGGGTGCTTCTGGCACCAGTGGGGGCCTGGGGAGCAGCCTCCTTCTCAGCTGGTCCTGGCGTAGGGCACAATGGGGACCCACAGCCCCTCCCTCTGACCCCAGCCAGAGCCCAGTCTTGGCCATTAACCTCCTCCGCCCAGCTTGCTCATGGCTGTCCGCCTGTCACCTCCATTAATGCTGGTACATCCGTGCGGGGGGCGAGTGGTCAGGACAGACAGCGGGGACGGGGCAGGCAGGGGGCAGTGGAGCAGTGCCCACGGCAGGCCTGTCTGACTCCCTCAGTGTCCACACACAGCCCTCCCCAGGACGGGTATAGGGCCAGGCCAACCTGCGCTGGGCAGACAGATCGAGGGGCTGGTGCTCCCAGGCAGGGTCTTGGGGGTCCCCGGGAAGGGCGGCACCATGCAGGAGTCCCTTGGACCCAGAACCTGGATCATCCTTGTTTGAGGTGGCCGCAGGGACTCCTGGCTAAAAGGGGTGGGCCCAGGGCTTGGCCAAAAGGAACAGGGTCACACCTGAGGGCCCTGGATGCTAGCCTGTGGCTGCTGACCCGAAAAGCACTGGGGAGCCACAGGAGGGTTCACGGCGGGGTTGTGAGGGGAGCAGCGGAGCCAGGGATGTGATGTGGGCAGGGCTGTGGGCAGGTTTGGGGGTTCCCACTACAGGCTGAACGAGGGCTGGGCAGAGTGTGGCCCACAGGGGGCGTATGCAAGGCCTGGGGAATTCTCGGAGAATCTGTGAGGGGGCCACCGAACTGGGCCCGGGAACGCGGGGCAGAGCGGGCCCACCCTGAGGGAGGAGGCCCAGCTGGGAAACTCCCGGCCCTGGGACCCCAGGAGAAGCCCTCCGGCTCCAGCTCCCCCGGGCCTGTGCCCCCAGCTGCAGGCTACCGCCCCTGAAGCCCCCATGGCCCCTCCCACAGCTCCATCCCCACAGTTAGGTCCTTGGCCACCCGGGGGTGGGGTGTGGGGTGTGGGGTGGCCGTGTGCCTCGGCCACCGGGAAGGGGGGACTCCTGGATGCTCCCTGGAGGCACAGGAAAGAGGTGCAGCAGGAGTGAGCTCCCTGTCACGGGAGGCATGCGAGCCAGGGCAGGGGCCTTCCCGATCTCCGAGGGAGCAGTGTGGCCAGACGGCTGGGATGAGAGGCTCAGGCCTCCCGAGCCCCCACCCGCCTCCAAGCCGGCACTGGCCGAGCAGCGCCTGGGGCCGACAGCAGCCATATGTTGGAAGAGGAGCCGTGCGCGTCGCTCCGCGGCCCCCCGGGCCCGGCCTTCCTGGGCCTGTCACACACGATTTTCCCTGCCTGAGTGGCAGGCCAGCCGACAGGAGGGGCAGGTGGGGGCTGCAGAGCCTCTGTGCCGGCTCTAGGTCCCCCCAAGGCTCTCAACACTGGACCTGCGGCTCTGGGGTAGATCCAAGTGCTGGGCCCTGAGCTCGGGCCCCCTAGTATCTTGCTGAATGCCCTGCCCTGTTGCAGTCCCCCCCCCCCAAGTCAAGGTCAGGGGGCCCCGAGAGGACCCCTGGCTGGCTGGCAAGGGACAGCCCTCCTGCTCAGTCGTGGGCGGGCGGCCAGGGGTGCACGCGGGCTGTGTGGGCGCCCCGGGCAGGCGGAAGAGCGCCCGGAGCCTCGGCCCTGTCAGCCGGGCGCCCACAGCCGTGCAGGGGGAGGCGGGAGGCCGCGGCTAATTTGTACACTAAGTGCTTCTGACAGGGACGCTTCGCAAGTGAGAACACACCACCGCCCGCCTGGAGAAGGCCGCCGTGGCCGTGTGGGCAGTGAGGTGGCCTGGACGGGAGGCCAGGAGAGAGGGCTGTGGGGGGCCCAAGGCAGAGACGAGCAGGAGGACCCAGGGCCGGGAGCTTCGGTGGCCAGAAGGTGGGAGACACAGGAGGCAGTGGGCTGAGGTGTGAGGCCGGGGCCCGACAGAAGGGCGATGGCCTCTGGCCTTTTGCCTGCTCGCCGTTCCGGTGGCCCTGGGGTCCAGGTGCGGCCACCAATGGCCAAGGGCTTGGTGGCTAAGTTCACACCCCAGCCAGTTTGGCTGCTCTCCAGGCCTCTCTCCTCACCACCAGCCGCTCCCCCAGGAGCCCCCCGATGCAGGCCTAGCGCCCCCCCCTCGGCCCCCTGCCAGCACCTTCCGTGAGCTCTCAAGTCAAGACTTAGGGTCTGGACTATGGGATCCCCCAACTCCTTCCAAGATACTGTGTGCCCTTTTGGGCTGGGTCCATGTGGCCCCTGTCTCCACCACCCCCTCTCTGCTAGAGCCTCTTCCCTTGCATGGCGGGGTTCAAGGGAAGGGAGTGGGCACACAGGGCCCCGCCCCCCACTGCCCCTACCCAACCGAGTGGAGGAGGAGGCCTGGCCAGAAGCCCCAAGGACCTCGGGAGCCTGCTGTTCTCACATCTCGCTTCCTGGGTTGTCCCAGGGCGGGATATGGGTCCAGGCTGCTGGGATGCCCCAGGGGTGACAGGGCCAGCCCCCGCCGACTCAAGGTGGACGCGCCGGGCCCCCGCCCCATGGGACGAAGCCCAGAGTGGCCGGCGCAGCCGCGGTGGAGCAGGGCGCCCGTGAGATGTGTTGTGGCAGCTGCCCCGCTGCCCGAGGCCCGCCCGGAGCGAACACTGCTGGTGGCTTTAATTGCTTTCACATTCGATAGGCTGGCCTGTGACAGGCCTCTTACACCCGCCCGAGCACCGGCCTCTGCAGCCCCCCCCACTCCGCAGCCTCTGGGTGTGTGTAGGGGGGCAGCTCCCGCTGTGCAAACCGCAGCCCAGTGAGCCACTCAGCATGCCCGCCTTGGCTCGCCACCCGAGACCCGGGGACGGTGCCTCCCAGGATGGGCAGGAGGGGACGTGGGCCGGCTGGGGCCGAGCAGGAACAGGACAGCCACCACTCCAGACAGAAACTTTTCTCCTGGTGCAGCCCCTCACCCCATCTGCTCCTGCCTAATGACCCTGACGGGTTCAGACAGGACCCCTGAAAGCAGGTGCCACACAGGGAAAAGCCACACAAGGAAGCGGGAAAAGCCACACAAGGAAGCAGGAAAAGCCAGAGGGAAAAGTACTGTCCTGTCTGCGTGGGGACCAGCCTGCTGACCATGGAGGGTCTGGCCCAAGCCTCTGCCCTGCCGGAACCCCCAGCCCCAGCCCTTCAGACATGCAGGCAGCTGGCAAGCCCCCCTCAAGTGAGGTCCTGCCACCCGGCAGGCTTGTGCGCTTCGGCACAGCCCTGCCTGCGGAGGGAGGGGAGAGGCCGGGGACCCTGGCAGGGGCGGCAGACGGACGAGGAGGCGGCGTTACAAAACAAAACATTTTTATTTGGTCCATTGGAGCCTGAGTCTGGAAACACCCATGGAGAACCATCCTACAGGGATGGGGACTGACAACTGATAAAATAGTCTCTGTGTCAGAAGAGCTGGCCGTATATACAGGGTTAAAAATATTCACAGCTCAGAGTAAAAGGGGAGTGGAGTGCTTCCTGGTGTTTCTCCAGGCGTAAAAGCCCCCCGCCCCTCCCCCCCCCCCCGGGGCTGCCCGCTGAATGGGAGCTGCAGGACACCGAGGCCAGGTGGGCCCCCCAGGAAGCTGGCCTCAGATGTCTGCGGGCAACTGCAGGTCTCTGGCCTGACAGCAGCCTCAAGGGAGGATGGCCGGGTGGCCAAGTGGCCGCTCAGCTCCCTGGGCTTCCAAGGCGGGGGAGGAGCAGGGAGGAGCCGCTGGGCCCTCCATGTGCCTAGACAGGGAGGCTGCCAGAGACCAGGACACCAAACAGCAGGGCTGGACCTGCGCCTGGCTGCACCCTGACTGGTGGGCCCTGACTTCCAGCCCCGGGGGCATGGCTTCGATCCTGGCAGGGGCTCCAGGAATTGCATAGTGTCGCCAGAGGGGCAGCTGGGACCCTCCCCATCCCTGGCCCTGAGCCCACGGTCACCAGGCACCTGGCTCCTGGGACACGCTGCTGGGACTCCAAGGACCCCTGCTTGCCTTGTGGGGGCTGGAGGGCAGGGAAGTGTGCTCTGGGGGTAAGCTGGGGCGAGAAGGCTCCTGAATACCTGTCCCACGAGGGGGTGGTCCCTGCTCTCGCCTCGGGACCCAGCCTCTGATCCCCACAGAGGAGGGTGGTCCCTACTCACCCTGGAGTCCCAGCCTCTGATCCAACACGGAGGAGAGGGCCCCTCTTCACCTGGGGGTCCCAGGCGGACCCCTACGAGGGAGTGATCCCTGTTCTCACCCTGGGGTCCTGGTTTCTGACCTGCCCAGATCTGGTTCTGTGAACAGGGCTCTTGGCTGCCTCACCCAGGGAGGAGGCCCCAGGCTCCCAGGGGAAGAGAAGCCTCACCTTGGTTTGGCCCTGGCAGTCTGAACCCGACCTGGAGGTGGCCGGTCAGAGGGGCTGGCGTATAGGCCCCTTGCGCTAGAGGCGGGTTCGAGGTATTCTGCTTGGTAGCTGGGAGGCCCTGGGCAGAAGGAAGGGGCAGAGAGGAATGCCTAGGGAAAGCTGCTGCAGCTAGTGGCTCCCTGGGCGGGGTCCTGAGATTCTGGTTCAAGCGGCCTCCATTGGGGTCTCCCTCATAAAGTGCGCGTGGGGGCTGGGAAGGTGGGGTGGTCACAGAGGCCGAGGGCCATGCAGGCCAGCGACTTCCGGCGTGAGAGGGGGGCTGTGGGTGCCCCTGGAGGCTGTCCAGTCACTGAGGAAGGCCTGGGCGGCCTTGCGGTGCGCCAGGCGGTGGGTGATGGAGAAGCCGGCGTTGCCCTCCAGCTGGGACAGGATCACCAGGACCTGCCTGGGGGAGGGGGCCGGTGAGGGCCAGTGGAAGCGGGGGGTGGGGGAGAGGGGGGTTGAGGGCG
>CM053564.1:356193-430255 GCA_028646485.1 Cryptoprocta ferox | reverse complement strand
AGTGGGGTGGGGCAGGGGTGGGGGTGGTGCCCACCTGTGCAGCGGGGGCACGCTGTCCTGCGTACGCAGGCTGCCGCGCGTGGACACCACGTTGAAGCTGTCGGAGCAGTCACACTGCACGTGCAAGTAGGACTTGGGATGCCGGTTCTCCACCACCACGATGAGCCCTGCCCAGCCGTGCGTCAGGTAGTAGCAGGTCATGCCCTCGCGTCCCTGGACACAGACGGTACAGAGTGGGCTGGGCCGGGGCCTCCCCTCCTCCCCCCCCGCCCAGGACCCCGCCCGCCGGCCCACCTCGTGCCGCTCGCCCCGGCTCTCGGTGAGCAGGATGATGGCGTCGGCCAGCGTGGTCGGCTGGGCCTCCACGGGCTCCACCATGACCAGCCTGGAGCTGTACACGGCCAGCACGTGGCCGGGCGGCTGCGGGGCGCAGCGCGGGACTCCCGCCGAGGGGCTGGAGGCTGTGGGGGGTGGGAGTGGGGGGCATGAGTGGGGGGGGCGGGGGACCCAGCGGGGCCCTCCCTGCGGGTGGGGCGGGGCGCGGGCTTACCCTGCGTGCCGGCCGGGGGTCCTGGCGCGCCGGGGCTCCAGTGGTTGAAGGCACAGCACACCACGGCGTACTCGCCGGGCTCCAGCATCACGTCGCAGTTGACAAACTTCTTGACCGCGCGCTTGCTGTGGGCCAGCAGGCGGCCCAGGCTCAGGCGGCCACCGCTGCCGAAGGACGCGCGGAACACCAACACGCACAGGTCCAGCAAGTGGCTGTCCACGGAGTCTGCGCGCCTGTGGCCAGAGGCGGGGCTGCGGTCAGGGGGCTCGCCCCGCCCACCGCCCGGCCCCGCCCACCGCCCGCCCACCGCCCCGCCCACCTGCTGCCCTCCTGGAAGAGGGCGAACTCCAGGGACGCGCGCTCCAGCACCGTGAGAGCAGTCACCCCCACGGGCCCGCTGGCAGAGCTGGGGAAGCAGCCCTGCACGCGCGCCTCCTGCCAGTCCGAGTGCACCTTGCAGATGTCCACGGAGTCGAAGTACCTGCACAGCGAGAGGGCAGCCCCGCTGCGCTCAGCTGCAGGCACATCCCGAACCCTCTCCACTCCCTGCTCCAGAGCGTCTCCTGGGACCAGTGTCGGGAAGCCCTGTCCTGGCTTGGTGCCCGTGGACACCACCAGGGGGCGCCGCGCCCCAAGCATGAGGGGGGAAGGCCCAGCCCTGGCAGTACAAGCCCCTCCCTCATTGACCCTGTGCTGAGCTGGATTCCGGGAGGGCCCCCAGCTCAAGCTGTTGGGAAGGACAGGTGGGCTCCCCAGGGGAGGGCACCACACGAGGAGTCAAGTGGCGCAGACTGATCGGGCGAGCCAAGGCGAAGGCGGCTGGAGCGTGAGGACGCCGCGGGGCACGCGCTGGCGCCCCCTGCCTGCAGTGCCCAGGTACCTGATGAAGTCGCTGTACTCCATCCAGAAGACGCCCTCGCTGCCCCCGTGTGGCAGGAGCTCGCTGCGCAGGTGCCCTGGCCAGTGCGGCCACTCATCTGACCAACTGCCATTCCAGGAGAAGCGGCCCCACGGGTTCCGGAGGCGCAGGAGCCTGCGGACCAAGGGGCTGAGGGCCGTGTCTGTGCCTGCTGCTGCCCCCCCCCCGCCACTACACACCCACCCGGCCCCTACCTGGAGCCCTGGACATCACGGACGTCCAGGATGGAGTAGGCATGGCGGGGACGCAGGCCCAGGCTCTCGTAGGCAGCATCGTCCACTTTCATGTTTCCTCCACCACAGGAGGCCCCCATGAGGAACCTGCAGGGGCAGAGCAGTCTCAGGGACTGGGGGCCCTCAGGAGCCAGGAGACTCTCTGCTGGCCCTGCCCCCCAGAGGGGAGGTGCTGCACAGGGGTGGGGGGATGGGAGGTGGAGAGTGGAAGGTAGCAGGGGGGGGGTGCCTGTGGGGACCCCATAAGACACCTGGGACTCAGGAAAGTGCTGGCCCAGCCCCCTCAGCTGTGGTGCAGGAGCTCAGAGGCCTGGGGCTACTGGTCCCCTGGAAGCCTTGAGGCTGGCTGGTCCTGCCAGCTCAGGGCTGTGGCTCTCGGAGGGTAGCAGTACTGCCCGCTATCTGCTGAGAGCACAAGGTCTTGGCACAAATGAGCCGTCTCTCCCAGGCCTCAGGTTCTGGGCCCTTCCCACAGACATGCTGGCCGGTGCGTGCCAGGTCTTAGAAGGCACACCCCACTCCCACCAGGTGCCTCTGTGGGGCTCTCTCCATTGTGGCTCCGAGCAGGCACTGGCGGTCACCACAGGTCCAGCTCAGGACGAGACCTTCCAGGTACAAGCCAATGGGCAGCATCCTGCCTGCTGGCCGTGACAGATGCTGGCGAACTTGAGATGCAGGGTGTGGGTCAGAGGGCGCGTGCCCACTTCTCCCACCGCTCCAGGCCCCGGCCTGGCCGTCCCCTTGTCTCGCCTCTCCTCCCAATGCCGCTGACCGCCACAGCGCCCGCCCCTCTTACCCAGCCTCCTTAGAACTCAGCATTTTGGCCCAGATGAGGTCAGTGTCAACGGGCTCCTCGCGGGGGTTAGTGGAGCTGACCTGCAGCGCCAGGCTCTCACAGGGGGCACCGGTGAGCGTGGCCAGGCCTTCGATGGCGCGCCCCGCCTGGAGGGCGAAGTAGGAGCCGTGCAGCTTGGCCAGCGCCTTCTCGATGAGCGCCACCCACAGCTGCTTCCGCTGAGCCTGCAGGGAGGGGCTGGAGTCGAGAGGCCCGACGCCGGCCGATACCCGGGCTGCCCGCCCGCCCGGCCGCCCGCCCGGCCACCACCTGGGAGAAGAGGAGGAAGCCGGCCTCGTCGCAGGGCAGCATGTCGTCCACCAGCACCGTCGTCCACGTGCCGTCCTTGCAGAGCCGCACCTGGTAGGCGCCCTCTGCACACAGGCTGCGCGTGACCATCACCCGCTCGACCAGGTCGGGCCGCTCGGCCAGCACGGCCAGCGCGCTCAGGAACCTGCGCAGAACCGGGGCCCTGCTGTGAGCACACTGGGCCGGCGGCCGCCCAGCCCGCTGTGGGCACCCCGCTCACCAGCAGTTCCCGAGCAGCCCCTGCAGGATGTCCGAGGGCCGGAGAGTGTGGAACACGGACCACGAGGCGTTGTGGTCCCGGGAGACAGAGCAGTTGATCTCGTGGGGCCGCAGCCACTGCCGTACACGCTGCTGGACACTGTCACCCGCGGGGAAGCCCACAGACTTGGGCCCCGGGGGGAAGCTGTCATCCACGAAGTTCACACTGTTCTGCAAGGGCCATGGCCTCACACTCAGTCTCCTCCTGGCTGAGCCGGACCCGCTACCCTGAAAATGCTGCCTGGGCCCCAGAGGCAAGAGGGTGGGTATGTGCAGCCACTCTGATCTGGAGGTCCTGGCCAGGGCTCTGTGTGGGCCACAGCATCCCACGTGGGCACGGGGGCCACAGCACGCCCCCAGCCTGGAGGCCACAGGGTCGGCAGGCATGGCGGTTCGGGGAACCTGGGACTGGGAAGCCAGGACACAAACCCCCAGAAAGGCGGTCAGGCGGGCTGCTGGCGGTGATGGGGGCAGGTTGGGCAGCAACCTGAGCGGGGACAGACAGCCCCTCCAACTGACTCGGGGGCAACGCTCCCCTGGACTCAGGCCTCTCACAGCTACAAGGGCAGAGGAGCGTGAGGGAGCGTCCCGGCCCCGAGTTTCCGTAGGGTCTTCCCCGCTGGAGGAAGCACCGGGCCTGCCTGTGGCGAGAGGCCTCTGCCCGCATCCCCACTGCCCTGTGGCTTCACCACCTTTGGGAAATCACACGCAAGAAGGGTCAGGAGCACAGACCCTCATGGGTAGACAAGATGAAAGGGCAAGACGGGGCTGGGTAGGGACCCGGCCGCTGCTCGGAGCTTGGGGAAGAGGGTGCTGTCCCTCCGGCCAGAGGAGGAGCGCCAGGAAAGGACAGAAGGTGCAGACGCCTTGATCGGGGGACAGGGGAGCCACAAAGAGGCCTTTGGAAGGGGACTCGGCCACCACCCTCAGGGCGCTCACCTCCCGGCAGAAGGCCACGATGTTTTCCCAGAGGGCCTTGGCCTCGCCCTCATCCGTCTGCCGCCGCTTCTCCACGTGCATGCTCTCCCTGCGCCTCAGGGGCGCGACGCCCTGGCGCTGGGCCACCAGGAGCTGGGGCGTGTGACAGGCAGCACAGTGCTTGGCCCTAGGCGCATTGAGCAGAGTGCAGGCAGGGCAGGCCCACTGGCCCGGGCGCTCAGGTGGCACCACGGGGACCTGGTAGCTGGCCTTGTGGGCCGAGCAGGGGCCGGACTTCTCCGTGCTGCAGTCGAGGCAGCGGGTGGGGGGCTCACTGTGCTCCTGGAAGCCATGCAGCTTGGAGCAGCCGCACGCGGTGCATCTGGGGGCCGCCGTGGGGTTTCTAAGTGTGCACTTGGCACATGACCAGGTGGTGAAGTCGGGGCTGGAGGGGCTGGCTGGCTTGTAGCGCACAGTGTCTCCAGCCAGGTCGATGACATCGCTGCCTGGCACTGCACCACAGGCCTCACAGCGGGCAGGGCTCGAGGGGCCGGGAGCAGAGCAGGGGCCGCACCGGTGCGGCACCGGGCTGCCCTCCACGGCCTCCTCCTCCAGCATGCTCAGCCGTTTATTCGATAGCAGCTCCGCCAGGCGGGAGGCCCCGGCTGCAGTCCGCCCTGGGCCCTGGGGGGGCCCCTTGGAGCCGGCAGACGGGGAGGGCTGGGCGGCCTCAGGCACCAGTGGCTGCAGCTGGGGGGGGACCTCGCGGCGGCTGCGAGGCACGGGGTTATTCTGCAGGGTGGGCGAGAACGGGCTGAAGGACAGAGCCCGGGGGGGCTCCTGGTCGGTGGCAGAGGGAGGGTCGGCTTCAGAGCCTTCCCCGGGCTGGGGTGGGGCAGGTATGACGTGGAAGCCGGCGGGGGCCACAACTTCCGGGACGACCAGGGCCTCCGGAGGGATCCTGGGCAGCGAGAGTTTCCGGGGGCCCCCACAGGCAGAGCAGGAGCTGGCCACGGGCGTGTTGTGCAGTGTGCAGCGCTGGCAGGCCCAGCCGCTCCCCGGCTCTGCTGCCCTCTCCTGCTCCTCCTCCTCTACCTCTTCTTCCTCCTCCTCCTCCTCCTCCTCCTCCTCCGGCCGCCCCCGAGCCGGCTCTGTGGCCACCAGCCCCACCGTCCGCATGGGGCCAGCCTCCTCCTTGCAGCCGCCCTTGGGCTCCACCAGCACCCCGTTGATGATGGGCAGCAGGGAGGTGCCAGGCACGGGCTCTGGGGCAAAGCCGCACACCTCGCAGGTCTCCTTGCCCAGGAAGTTCCGGAATGTGCAGCGGGCGCAGGGCCATTTCTGCTCCTCCACACTGAGCCGGAGGATGTGGTCGAGGTCAGGCTTGTGCCGGGGGGCCTCACAGATGGAGCACTGGCGCTGGCCGGCTGGGTTCAGGAAGGTGCAGCGCGCACAGGACCACTCCCCAGTCGTGGCCATGGACCCAGGAGAGTGTGTGTGGCTGCAAGGCAAGATCCTGATCAGTGCAGGCCCGAGGACAAGGGCCCGAGTGTCCACCTGGGACAAGGGTGTTGAGCCACAGGGTCTGTGCCCTTCTGGGCTGTAACAGAGGTCAGGCCCAAGAGTGCAGCCTATGAGGGGCTCGAGGACTCTGAGGAGTCAAGGGTCCCCAAGAACTCCAAGGCACCTCACAGGTCTGTCCTCAGACCCCTTCTGGAGGGGTAGACCTGTGGGGACAGAACAATGGGGTTGAGCCACACTATCCTAGTGGCCACAGGGTCCTGCTGGGGAGACAGGCAGTCTTTAACCAGTTCCAGGAAAGAGTGGGAGTGAACTTTCTGGGCAGGATAAAGGGCACCCTCAAAACCCTACAGCGAACGTCAGATCCAGCGGTGACACACGAGTGCTTTCCTCCTAAGACCAGGGCGCAGCGCTGCTGGTCAGCACTGTACCGGAGTCCCAGGCAGAACGCTCAGGCAGGAGAAGAGATAAAATGCATCCAACTGGAAGGGAAGAAGTAACACTACCTCGGGTCATGATCTTGCCCCACACTGCTCGGGATCCTCTGTCCACCCTCCCGACCCTCCCCCGCTCATGCGTGCGTGCTCGTGCTCTCTCTTTCTTAAAAATAAATTTAAGAAAGAGAAAATTTTTAAGAAATTTTTATTTTTTATTTTTTATTTATTTTAAATAATTTTTATTTCTTAAAAAATATTTAAGAAAAGAAAATTAAAAAAAGAAAGCCCTTGAGCTAATAAGTGAATTCAGCAACGTTACAGGGCAGGAGATGGACACACAAGCGGCAGCCGTGTTTCCACGCCAGCAGCAAAGGGAGGAGGGGACGTTAGGAGAGCAACACCGCTTCATCCCCAGCAACGAACAAGCTAAGATCCTTTTAACTAATGAGGATAACACCCAAGTGATCGACAAATTCAGATTCAGTGCAAGCCCAATCAGAATCCCCCTTTTCTTTTCTTTTTTGCAGGAATGGAAAAAGCTGATTCTAAAATTCATATCAAACTACAAGGACACCCCCCCACACACACACACACAAGTAGCCAAAACAATCTTGAAAAAGAGAAAATCAAGACAGGTGACATTGGCATGAGGACAAAGCATACGTCTACATATAGTCTGTGTGACCAACAGGACAGAACTGAGGAGCCCAGTAAACCACCCTCATACATATGGTCAAAACATTTTATTTTTTATCTGTTTTTTAAGTAGGCTCCACGTGCAACATGGGGCTTGAACACACGACCCTGAGATTAAGGGTTACACACTCTGCCAACTGAGCCAGCCAGGCACCTCTGGTCAAGTGATTTTAGCCAAGGGTGCCAAGACCACTCAGGGAAAGGGCAGTCTTTTCAATCAACAACTGGTGCTGGGAAAGCAGGATCTCAGCACTAAAAAAATGAAGCTGGGCCCTTACCTCATACCGTACTCAAAAATTAACTACAAATGGAACAATGACCTAAATGTAGGAGTGAAAACTATAAAACTCTTAGAAAAAACTCAAGTATGTTTCCGGGACTTTGAGGGGCACGTGGCTGGCTCAGTTGGTAGAGCATCCAACTTTTGATCTCCAGGTTGTGAGTTTGAGCCCCACGTTGGGCATAAAGCCTTTACTTAAATAAAACAAAAAAAGAAAGAAAAAAAAGATAAAATTCTGTGACCTTGAATTGACAATGGATTAGACACGACACTGAAAGTACAGGCAAATGAAGGGAAAAATGAGACTTTGTCAGAATGAACGGCCTCAGTGATTCAAAGGGCACAGCTGGGCAAGTGAAAAGAGCACTCATAAAATGAGAGAGAATATTTGCAAACGTGTGTCTAATAACGGTCTTACATCTAGAAAATATAAATAACTCTTACAACTGAACAACAAAAAAATCTGTTTTAAATGGGCAAAGGACTCGAAGGGACATTTCTCCAAAGATGGCATACAAGTGGCCATGGAAGCCCATGGAAATACAGTCAATGTCACAGGCCGTCAGGAAAATGCAAACCAAAGCCCCCGCGAGGCACCACCGCACACCCAGCACGGCTGGCCGGAATCTACAGCGCAGACGACAGCAAGGACCACGGGCCCCGAGAAGCTAGGACCCGTCCCTGCACCGCCAACGGGAACACAGGGGCGGAGAGGCGCGGCGGCCGCGGCCACAGGCTGGCAGGTCCTCCACAAGTGACACAGGGTTACCATCAGACCCAGCAACTCCTCTCCTGGGTGTGCACCCCCAACAGTGGACAACTGTACCCCAGCAAGCACACACATGCTCAGAGCGGATCTACTCACAACAGTCAAAGGTGGAAACAGCTCAAATGTCCGTCAGTGAATTAACAGAGAAACGAAATGTGGACTGTTATTCGGCCATGAGAAGGAATTAACATTCCGACACAGGCTACCACCTGGATGAACCGTGAATACGTTGTGCCAAGTGAGAGAAGACGGGCACAAGACTGCACGCTGCAGGAGCCCATTTACAGGAAGCCTTCACAACAGGAGACCCAGAGGCAGTAAGAAGTGTGCTGGTCCCCGGGGCTGGGCACCGGTGGTGAAGTCCGGGGACCGGGCAGAGGTGGTGGACACATAGTGCGAATGTACTAAATACCGCTGGTCCTTCACTCTACGACGGTCACTGGATACTGTATGAATTTCATCTCAAAAAAAAAAAAAAAAAAAAAAAGAGCTCAAGGAGAGGGCCAGGGCCTGAGTGACCGGGGGTCATCCCGACTCAGGGACACTCACTGGGTCCCGTAGGTAGACATCTGACCACAAAACGCAGTCTAGCAGTGCTCGAGGCTCACCTGCTGGGTCAAGGGAGGGACAGGCGGTATCCTGGGGGCTGGGTACCATCCACTGACCTGCTCGCTACCAACGGAGACCTCCGGGGGCCTGCCCTGCCTCGTCCCACGGAAACATGCAAATCCGTCCTCCCCAAGCCGCGGGGCCCGGGACAGCTGAGGCCCATCCCGTACCCAGCAGTCCCAGGGGCATCACGGGGAAGGTGTTCAAGGTCAGAGGAGGTGGGAGAAAGGGCAGAGCCAGAGAAAGGGCAGAGCCCCTTCCACCAACAGCTTGTCCTGAGTGCTGGCAACGCCCGGACCTGACAGATCCCGTGCACCTCCCAGGATGGGTAGCTGCAGGGCTGGCAACACTCAAGGTGTGGCCTGCTCTGCCTGGAGCTCCCGTCCCTTGTTCCGAGGGAGGGGCCTGCAGGCATGGCCATGTGTCCCATATGCCAGGTGTGGCCACAGAGGACATGGCACTTCCCAAGTGGCTGGGCCCGTGGCGTGTGTGTGCGTGCGTGTCTAGTACAGCTGGAGGGCAGTGCAGGTGGGGTGCTCCTGGCTCCTCGTGCCTCAAAGGGGTCCATGCCCCGGGGGATGGAGATGCTCCTCAAGGGCTAATCTGGGCACAAGGGGGCGTCTGCACTCCACCACACACAGCCTCCTGCACGGATTGTAGCTGCGGTGCCTGGCGGAAAAATCAATTGTTCTTTACAAGGCACGAAGCCCATGCTTCTGACGCTGTTTATGCCAAACCTTTTGGTTCAGGAAGAAAAGAAAAGTTGCCTCTTCAAAAAACAATCCAAAAAACAATCCAAGCAGCAGGAATGCTTCTCAGGCCCAGGGCAAACTCTGTGAAGCCACCTTCCCAGCCTGTGTGGCTGAGGCTCAGGAGCCGCCACAGCCTTGCCCACAGATGGCAGTGCCCAAGCAGACAGACGGGCCGTGGGGTGAAAGGGTGCCAGGCTGGGCTCAATGCAGGGCACTCCGCACCAGCAGAGTGGGGCAGATCCGTGTTGGCCTTGGCTTCTGTGCTACAAAAAGCCCAAGAACGCTTCCTGGAGACCACTGGGCCCTCCCCCGCCCCGTTCCCCACTCAAGAGAGGGGCCCACAGTCAAGGTGTGGGTCACAGTATGGGCCCCCAGACATGCACGCAAGCATGGGTTAAGTCTTAGGCTCCTTTCACCCCGGCTCCAGGCTCTGGGCACGGTCACTCACCCGGCACACTGCATGTGGCTTGGTCGCAGGGATGGCAGAATGAATCTGACACTTTGGAGACTACCCACTCCTGAGAGGGATCTCCAAAGAAAAGACTCAAGCCCCTGTCCCCGCTGCAGGAAAGGGAGATGACAGCTGTTCGAGGACACACCTGCCCCTGGATCCAAGGCTCTGGGGGCCCCAGACACACTAAGCAAGGACAGCCTGGGAAGGAGGGGGCCCCGTTCCTGTCTGCCCTCCGAACCTGCCAGCTGGCCAGCCCACGGCCTGAGCTCAGCTGAACTTGAGGCATGGTGTCTGCTGGTCCCGGCCAGCGCCTGGGGACGCTGGAGGGACACGACAGGTTTTGTAGCCATTGTGGTGGACGAAGCACACCAAGAAGGTTCTGTCTGGGGTTCAGAAAGGGTTAAATCAAAGCAGTGCGCGAAAGTCAGGTTTTGCCCTGGGCAGTGGCGCCCCCGGCTGGAGGAAGGCTTCCTGGAGGAAGGCTTCCGGGGAAGGTGGCAGAGGCGCAGGCGCCCCCAGGACAAGCAGCAGAGAGGGCGCTGTGCTCCTTCACTGACCCCTGCAGCCCACATCCCGGGGTCACCGGGCAGGCTGAGGACAAGTGGCTCAGAGGTCAGTGACCAGGTGACCAGAGGCGCTTGCGAAGGGGCCCGTGGCCCTCAGCCATCTCGGATCACGATCTTCTCCGACTCCATAGCCCCAGGGTCACCCCGACTGTGACCCAGGGCCTGGGTGGGAGCCAAGTGCTCAGGAGACACTCAGAGAGGCCAGAGAGCCCCAGCAGCCTGGGAGGGGGCAACGGTGCCGGGACCCGGAGCCAAGCCAGACTCCCACGCACAGCACGCCCGAGCGCCACGACACCACACAGTCCGGGACACTGGGTGGGGGGTGGGGGCGGCTGCCCATGAAAAGACTTGAGTTACTCCTTACAAAAAGGCCAAGTCAATGGGAAACTGAGGCATGTGTCCAGAAAACCCCAACAACAAATTCGCGCCGTGCCCTCAGGCTTCTGGGAGTCGGTTCCAATTCAAAAGGAAGGCTATGGAGTTGGCCCGGGGACACACTGTAAGTTCCCCCCAGGACACGCAGGTTTGCAGGAACATGGAAGCTAACAGTCATCACCACAAGGTGCAGCACAGCCCCGGGGGTGCCTTTCCTCCCCAGACAGCTGAGAGTAGTGAGTGGTGTCCCACATGAGGAGCTTAGCCAAGCCCCCAGACCTGAGGCCGTTAGGGTCCTAGGTAGGCCATGTCTGGATGCCCTGCTGGCCAACCCGAGGGTTCAAGGCACGCCTAGGCGCCCTCCTCTGGGGTCACCCTCGGCCGGCCTCGAGTCATCCTCCTCATTTCTGGGTTCCCAGGGCTTGCAGGCGACCATGCCCACGTCCATTGCTTATGGACCAAGGTGAGTAGCTCCCAGGGCCTGGTGGGGGGTCACAGGGAAGCTGGTGCAAGGGGATGGTCCCAGCCAAGGAGGGAACATGCCCAGACTCGGAAGCTGTCCAGTGAACGGCGCCCTCCAGACTGTGGCAGAGCACCCCATGCGCGTCCGTGTGTGTCCGTGTCCAGGTGTGCGTGCGGAGAGGGATTCTGAGGGGGAGTTGGGCGGGGCACCTGCCATTCTGCCCCGCTTCCTGCCATCTGCCTTGTGCAGCGCCCTCCTGACCGTTTCTCATCCCCGGTCTGGGCGTCTGTCAATTCCTCCTGCCTCGCCTGCTGCTCGAGGCGGCACACGGTGACCCCCCCCCTCCGCCCCGGGTCTGGCAGCTGCAGGGGAAACGGGAAGGAGCCGCTGGTGCCCCAGCCCAGGAGAGCAGCCTGGCAGGAGGCCAGGAGAATGAGAAAGTCAAACTTGGCTTGGCAGCGTGCACCAGGATCCGAAGTCAGACAGGCACACGTGTCCCTCAGCACGCTGGGGTGTGGTGTGCAGGGCACTGCCTGGCAAACCCTGCAGGGTCCACACCCGGCCTGCTGCTCCCCGGGGGGCAGCCCCCCACTCAGGACCCAGTAAGTAATTCACTCTCAGGAAGCAAATAAATGGGAGTTCATAAAAAGCGTGCGGACAGATGCGTCACACAGGGAGATGCCCCATGTCATGTCAGGAAGACGCAAATCAAACCACACGGGGACAGCGCTCCGTACCCGTCGGCAGGCAGATGGTCACAAGTGTTGGCCGGGACGGGGAGAAACTGGAACCCTCCCCTCCGTCACTGGTAGGGACGCAAAACGGTACGGCCGCTGTGGAACACAGCCTGGCACTGTCTTAGGAGCCAGGCAAACTTATAGTGACCCTGGGCAGCTGCACCCTGGGTCCTCGCCCAAGAGAAAGGAAAACGTGTGTCCGCACAAACGCTTGAACGTGAATGCTCACGGCTGCACGATCCATAAAAACCAAGTGGAAACAACCAAGTATCCGTTAACTGAGAAATGGATACAACAGAATGGGGTCTGTCCACACAATGGAATATTACTCAGCCCTGAAAAGGAACGAAGCTCTGGCACCCACTGCCATGTGGATGGACCCTGAGAACGCTACACTTGGTGACAGAAGCCAGATACAGAATTGTACGATTCCACTGGTGTGAAATGTCTCGAAAAGGCACATCTACAGGCAGGAGGCAGGGTGGCTGCCTGGGGAGAGTGCAAATGGGCGGGGTCCCTGGGGGCTCAGAGACGTGGGTGCACAACTCTATGAACGCCCAAAACGACGCAGCTGCACACTTACGAGGGGTGAACGTGAGAGCACGCAAGTAGAGACACACAGATGTCCACCAGCGGGTCACCGACACCGGAACGAGGGAGCAGAGGAAACTCCTCCTGCCTCCAGGGTAACTGAGGGGGACCTGTGCTGCGCCCAGCGGCCAGCCTGACTCCTCCAGCACCTCGCAGGTGCCCCATCTGCTGGGGGCTCAGGCCTTGGGTCCAATGCCATTGCAGAAAGGATATCCGTCAGGACCCTGTCTCCTGTCCATCTAGCCGGTGAGCCCAGGACAGGCAACTGCCCTGCAGAGGGAGCTGTGTCCACAGGAGGTGACGGCCGAGTGCAGCATGGCAGGTGCCTTGGGGGAGGGTGTGCCACCACTGACGGGGCCACAAGAGAGCAGGGTGACCACTGCTCCGCCTGAGGCTGGAGGAAGCCCGAGTGTCGGCTGAACCCCAGGCTCCCCTCTCCAGTGGGGCCACAGGAGGGGCTAAAGGCAGAGGTGGGCCTTCAGAGCCCAGTCCCCCCCGAGACCGGAGCAGTGGGCGCAGCGCCCAGGCTGCCCCCCACCAGTCATTCCAGAACTGCTGAGGGGAGGGTCTCCAGATGACTCCATGGGCAGCCACGGCGGAGAATCCTGGGCGGAGCCTGGCCGTGCCCACCGCTGGCAGGGCCGGCACATAAAGGCGCGCCCGGGCAGGGGCACCACAGCAGGAGGAACAGCAGACTGAGCAAGCCCTGTGCCCGGCAGGCAGGCCACACAGTCCCCGTCCCAACGACACAAGCCAGTCAGGCCGAGACCCACACCGCCCGGCTCTGTGGGGAGGGCTGGCACCCCAGATTTTCTCCAAGAGCCTTTCAAGTCTCCGGCCTTGTGGAGGAAGAGAGCTGCCAGAGAATTCTCAGGAACAGGACCCCCCCTTCTCTGCAAGCCCCTCTGTCCAGAAAGGGGCACCCTGACAGAACGCCACTCCCGCCCACTGGGCCCTCCCCTCCCCGCCTTCTTACCTTCGGGCCCGGGGACGCGGGGACGGGTGCTGCCGGGTGACCAGGGCACCACCCCAGACAGGCCCCCCAGGGCCGCTCCTACACCAGCCGGCTGCTGCAGGGGGCCCGGAGTAAGGCGGTCCCCCGGGGAAGCCGTGGTCCGACTCGGTCTCGGTGGCCAGCGAGGAGGCGGAGCTCCCCATGGCCCCCGCGGTGGCGGCCGCGCTGAGACCCGGGCCTGGTCACCCGCGGCCGGCAGCAGGGGAGGTGGAGCATGGAGGGAGGACAGCGCCCACGCCGGAGACAGGGCGGCCGGGCTGGTCAGTCACACGACAGAAATAAACACAGAGAGAATAAAGAGAAAGAGGAGAAACGGCATGACTCACGGGAATGAAGCCCCCCAAAGCCTGGGGAGGCCCCCCAGTGCGCAAGCGGCCTCGGGGACCCGGGGCCCCCACCCCGCCACCAGTGCCCCTGCTCTGCTCCTGATGACCGACCCCAACCCATCAGTTGCCCAAGGGGGTCGGGCACGTGTCCACGCTGGTCTTCAGGGGGTCCTACCCTCAGTGAGGAAGAAGCCACACAGTCACACTCTTTTGTAGAGAAAAGGCTCGAGGGGTCCCCGGGCTGAAGGAGAAGGAGGAGGGAGCAGGTGCGCGCAGTGGAGCGGGGGCAGCCGGAGGGACGGCCTTCGGGAGGAGGGCATCGAGGACCCCACGACGCAGAGACCGTGCAGTGCCCTGAGGCGAGCAGCGCAGCGTCGCTACCGCCTGCCTTTCTGGAGCCTTCCTGAAGGAGAGCCTCCCAGGCCGGACGGACTCCAGGGGCCCGGGAAGAGGACGCTGGCAGGGACCGCCTGCCCTCAGGGGAGGCGGTCTGACTCCCCCATGGGATGAGGGAGAGGCCTCGAGCTTGTTGCAAACAAGGCAAGTCCTAGTCAGGCTTGGGGCCAAGCCAGCTGCCAAGGGCCCGGTGGCTGGGAGAAGTGTGCGCCCTGGCCCCGCAGGAGCTCGGGACAAATCACCTGAGTCCTCTGAGCAGCAAGAAAACCCTCCCAGCCGGCATTTACTTGGACGGCGGGGGGGATGTGGGTGGGACAGAGCAGCGCCAGCCCCCCTGGCCTGGTGGCCTTACAAGTCGCCCTGCCACTCAGGCCTCCCCACGGGGCACTGCCAGAGCGGAGTCCGGGAGGCAGAGACCCTGCGGCCTGCAGAGCTGACATCGTCGAAGGAATGTCTGCCGGTGCCAGCCTACAAGAGCCTCACGAGCCAGATGTCCTTTCCAGTCGTCCGCAGCCGTGTGAGGAGGGGGAAACAGTTGAAAGGGCTCTGGAAGATGTGTCTTATGTAACCCAGCACATCCTAACTGTCCCTGCGTCGGCGGCAAATTTAAAACCACGTGTGAGCTAGTGACACGCTTCTGGTCGAGATCCTTGGACTCCGCTGCGGTGACACCCTCCACGTGGACGAGACGACTCAGCAGGCCTGCATGGCTTCCACATCGGGCAGCGCACAGGGCACGCTCCCCAGCGGTCTGCTCCTCCCCAGCCAGGGTCACTACAGACCCCTGCCTCTCCCGTGGTCCAGGTCAGACCCCGGGACAATCAGAACCGCCCCCTGGACTGGACTCCAGTCCCCACAGGAGCCCCTCACAGGAAGGGCCCGACAGTTTCTTCCCTTTTTTTTTTTTAATTTTTTATGCTTATTTATTATTGAGACAGAGAGAAACAGAGCATGAGCAGGGGAGGGGCAGAGAGAGGGGGAGACACAGAATCCGAAGCAGCTCCAGGCTCTGAGCTGTCAGCACAGAGCCCGACGCGGGGCTCAAACCCACGCACCGTGAGATCATGACCTGAGCCGAAGTCAGACGCTCAACCGACTGAGCCACCGGGTCCCGGGCACAGCGGGGGCCTGAGGCGGAGCCACGCCCACTACTGGCTCAGCTCTCGCCCAGCATCCCAGACCCAGAGCTCTGCCCGTGAAGGCAGAGGGCGGGCCGGGGGGTGGGCCGTGCCACCTGCGCTGGGTCAGTGCCAGCACCACATGCATCTGAGGCAGGCAGAGGTGAGGGGAAACCAGCCCCCAAGCAGGGAGAGGATGTGACCCCAGGCTTCCCAGGGGGCTCTGACTCTGCCCAGAGGAAGGGGTCCCAAGGTACTCAAACAGGCTGGGCGTGCGTCCGAAGCACCGTCAGGGACCCACCGGCTCCTCGATAATGCCCTGAACAGGTCTCCGGGGTGGGGGGGCGGTGAGTGCTCAGGCCTGTCACGGATGCTCAGGGAACCCTGCACGCGGCAGAGCACGTGGCGCCCTGTGTACGCCTCTCCTGGCATACCTTCGGGGAACTGTGACTTCAGGCCTCTTCTGGGGTAGACTATGTGGCAGCAGCCCAGTGTCTCCTGGGAGGGCAGAGGCAGCATGGGGTCCCTCTCCCTGGGGGCTCGAAGACAAGGGGTGCCCTGGAAGGATAAATGCTCCCCAGAGAGTGGCTGGCTCCAGAGGCCCTCTCTGGGACCGCCAGGGATGACGGCACCCTCCATCCTGTGCCGTCCTGGCCCCGCTGGGGGTAGTGAGAGGCCCTGGGAGCAAGACCCCATGAAGGAGCACCCTGGTTGAGTGAGGCCCCCCAGGGAACGGCCACCAGCCCCATGGTAACCCCAGAGTGCCACCTGCGTGGGGTGACGTGTGGGAAACTCCGCCACGCAGGCTGGTCAGTCCTTGGCCCTCACGCTGGCTCCACGTCAGAACAACGGGGCCTGGGGACGCGTCCACACCCTGTTCCGCAGGCCCTGCCCCTCGAGACAAAACCTAGGTGAGGGCCTCCCGCAGGGCAGAGCACACCTCGAACCACGCCGCCCTCTTCCCCTACAGGGCCTGCTGGGTGGGCAAAGCCCTCACCCGGGCGAGAGCGTAGGACACGCTGGCCCATCCACTCCTCTGTGCATCTTCGCTCATTCAGCAAACACCTGCCAGGCCCCCGTGTGTGCCCGGGAAGGGACAAGGCTCGAACCCCGCGCACGCAAAGCACACCTTCCGGCTGCTGTGCCTTAGGATGGGCGCGATGTAGATGACGTCTCTGGGCGGAAGCCAGAGCGCGCACGGTGGTGGCACCAGACCCCCGCGATGCTCGAGGGGCAGGCAGCCCGACGAACCACCCCAGCCTTCCTCGCCCTCATTCAGGAACCGCTGCCCTACATTTTAGCGGGGCAGTGGCCTAGATGTGGCCTCAGGGAAGCTCCGAGGTGGGACTGCAGTCCCCCAGCCCCAGGTGAGGTGTGCGCCGGCAGGGCACTCTCAGAGGACAGCAGGGGACAATCCACCCAGTGACGAGCACGAGAAGGGCCAGAAGAGGATGACCCCTCTTCAAGACCCCTCATCCCTGCCCACCTCCTCTGCCCCTGCCCCTGAGGGGGTGGTCGCTGAGACCTCACAAGGCCCCAGGGAGTAGGGGTGGAGTGCTGAGGTGAAGGGGTACAGGTGAGCTGCTTCTGCCCAGCGGGGACACTGTGACTTGTCTACCGAGAAGTCTGTGGGCAAGTAAAAGCCACGGTTGGGCGGGGGGCACACCCCAGGAGCCAACCAGGGGTATTTCTGGCCCACTCTGTCCCATGTGACAATGACCTGGGCTCCACACAGCTGTGTGGGGCCTGACGATGCCTCCTTCCGTGTGCACACGCCTCGCCCAAGCCCCCCAAATGCATGGCTCCCACCACGTCCATGCCTCGCACACTCCCCGTGATGTGCTAGGTCACCCAGGTGAGAAGGCGACCTTCGTGTCCCAGCTCTGCAACATCCCCACCCAGGGCCCCGGAGCACGTCTGCACACACCTCCTCGACCCGCAGTAACGGTGCACTCACGCACCCCAGCAACCCTGACAGGCTGCCTGAGGTCAGCCCCAGGACAGGGGCGCGGGGAGAGTGGCCTGCTGGCGGGGGGGGGGCGCACCCCAGAAGAGCAGTGCTTCCTGTGCCCGAGCGGTCATCCTGCTGAAGCCCAGAACCGCACCCACCAGACACAAAGCTGAGCCCATCATTCAGCGCCCCACAGCCTGTGCGCAATCGAGCCAGACCCACCCTGGGGAGAGCCAGACTTCGACCTCCCTGCACCCCAGGCCTGGCAGGACAGCACTCTCCCTCAAGGGCCGTGCCTCCAGGGTACTGGGGTTGGGGCTGGACCACTAGGCAAATAGGGGTTCCCTGCAGCAGGCCCCGATGCAAGGTGGCCCCGAGAGCCAAGCTGTCTGGGCAGGGCGAGGGGACGCCTGCACTGCACTCAAGCCCTGTCACCCCAGCCATGACTGGCGGCCAAGACGCACCCACCGCACCTGGGAAGGGGCCCTCCTGGCACTGCAGGTGCCAGACCCTCCACACTGAGGGGGAAGGTTCAGCCACAGCAGGTTTATCAGCAGTACATCCACGGGAGGGCACTCCCTTTCCTGGAAGGTTCTGGACTCTGGCCCTGGGCCTGCACACCCACCCCAGGCTTATCAGCATGAGCCAGGGTCCACCCCATCCAGGCTCTGCCTCCCACCCCCAGGCCAGGGTCACAGGAAGGCTGTCTTAACCGTGGGCACGTGGGTGAGAATGCTCCCATGGCTGGTGGCCGAGGGACTAGGTCCCTTTAGAAGCTGCATCTGTCCCTTACCCAGAAGTGGCTGGAGGCTCCAGGGCAGCCGCGTGGCTGAGCCAGCTCCTTGCTGCCTGGTTCAAGACCCCTGACCTCCACGGGCCAGCCAGAGCGGCAGATGGGGCTGTTCAAGATCCTGGGGCCTCAGAGGACAGGGGCTGCCAGGGAAAGGTGCCCAGGGGGGCAGGGCTCCAGGCAAGCAGCCTGCCAGCTGCCGAGCTTCACCTCGACTCAGACCCCAGCACCACCGGCTGCTCCACCCACCAACGGGGCAACCGCCGCAGCCTGGCGCTCCTCGGCTCTGGATGGCTGCGGTAGGGAGGGGCACTGGTGGCCCGCTCAGTCCTTCAGGCCGGAAGAAGGGCCCAGACTCTGCCCCGCTGGGGCCTCCCCCATTAGCCCTCTGTTGACCTCAGGCAAACACCAAGGCCGGTCACTCCCACCTGCCGGGCCAAAGCCTGTGCCCTGGGAGGCGATGTCACCAGCCTGCTGACCCCAGAGAGCCAGGTGCAGGATGAAAGCCATTGAGCCCTGAAAGGGTACCTAGCACTTCCTGTTACCAAACCTGAGAGGAACTGTGCTCTGTCCCAAACCCTCACCCTTTAGACCAGGAGCTTTCGCCTGAGGACACTACAGGGCGGCGGTCACACTTGTTGGCATTTCTGGACTTCTCCACGTGTGTCAGGTCCCGGTTCCGGGCAGCTCACCCCCGGCTTCCCGGGCACACAGAGCACCCCTGCCACACCTACTGCTGCTGGTCACAGGAACGCAAACAGCCAGTGACGGGGGGGGGGGGGACGCTCCTGATAGACGCACACTCACGCACGGGGGCTGGGGGCTGCCTGCCGGGAGGGGAGTGGGGTCGCTGCACGTCCCTGTGCGTCTGTGGCGTCCTGCACCGGCACCGCCTCAGCTGCAGGTCACGAAAAAGGACGTTAATTACATTTTCCAAAACAGTGTTGTCGGAGGAACAGGGACGTTCTCAGGACCTCAGTTTCTTAGTTCACAGGTTCGACACTGTTCAATGTCAGATGATATTCTCTACAGTGAAAGAAAAAGCACCGGATGTGCCCTCTCATTTGGGTCGCCTTCCTTGGCCCGGGCAGGCCTGGTGACCTCTGGCCTCACAGCAGCACAGGTTTCGTGGGGACGTGGGGGCACCCAGCCTGAAGATCACTTCAAGGGAGGAAGATGGGGAGCCAGGGAGCCATGCACCCCAGGACCCAGGAGCTCAGGCCTTCCTGCAGCCACCACTCCCGAATGGCAGGGTTCTAGAATATACCACCTCCCCGTTAAATGGAGGGAGCGGAATATCAGGTCAGGGCAGAAGGTCTTGGAGTTCAAGGTGAAATTTCATTCCAAAGAGCAACTTTTTGGAGAAGTGTGGATGCCGGGGGACGGGGCTCGAGGAGGAGCTCCCTCCGCTTCAGGTCTGGGCTGTGACGGCAGGGGAGGGGCAGGGGCTGCGGTGAAGGCCTCCTCTGGACAGACACACGTGACACTGCTGAGCAGTAGTCATCGACCCGCTTTCCACCTGATTCTCTTACAGCACTGTCCCGGCACGTCCCTCAGCCTGGCCACCAGGGAGGTGGGGACAAAGCTTCCCTCAAGCATGGGGAAGCAAGAGAAAGCAGGGCACGGAACAGCCACCAAAGCGTGATGGCGTGCACCTGCGCAGGACGCAGTGGGGCCGAGACGCATCTGTTCCACTCCTGTCTCCTGCAAATCCACCCCCGGCGCCCAGACAAGTCCTCGAGGGAGAGATGGCGTCATTGACTTCCCGAGCCGCCCCTTCTGAGGTGTCTGTGCTGAGCCAGGACAGTCCTCTGTCCTCCCTCGGCTCTGGCCCCTGGGAGACCCTCCCACGGCCAGAAGCCCCAGGCCCCCCACACCCAGCCGGCCGTGTCCTGGCGGCACTAACACAGCTGTCTGCAGAGCCCCTACTCAGACCCTGCCGGGACCCACAGAATGACAGGGTGCAGCCGGGCAGGTCTCCAAGCTTGAGAGGTGGGGGCAGCCCAACCTTCATTCACAGAGAGTGGAAGCCAGCAAGTCCACTCCTCATCCCCCAACGCTGCGGGGTGCCATTCTGTACTCCCCCGGGATGACCCTGGAGCCACCTGCCAGCAAGCAGCTGACAGAAGATGCTCAGTGACCACCTACTCGGGTGTGGATGGGACGCCGCCGAGCACCAAGGGCACGCGTGCGCACAAGGAGCCAGGGACAGGGCCCGGCGCGGGCTTCCTGGGCGTTCTGGGCGGAGCAGGAAGGAAAGGAGGTGGGGGAGTCTGGGTCCGTGCCGAGGAGCTCTGCACAAGAAATGAGGCAACAGACACGGTCACAGTCCTGCTCTGGGACATTCCCAGGGTGCTGGTGCTGAGTAATGGGGTGCAGGGCGGGACCAGAGGAATGGAGCAGCGAGGAGATGCAGGCAGTCCAGGTGGGAGGGGAGAGCAGGACCAGGGCTGACTGACCCCAGAGCTCGTTTCATACGCCCGGATCCGGAGAGTCCCTGCTTGGGGCCCAGGCTTCGAAAATCTGAGGAAGAAGCCACCAAAGCCAGTCCGCGGCTGTCCCCACTCTGATGTGGGCCTCTCGTTTTAGCCTCACACCCCAGGGTAGAGCAGCAGCCCAAGACATTCGTGGACATGCGTGACCAGTCACCAGGGCTTCCTGGTTTCTGCGGGCCCCCGTCTTCAAAGAGCCTCAGCTGTTTCCGTTTAACCACGCCCTCCGGTGCCCGAGGTGCCCAGGGGGGCCGAGGAGCCCGCTCTGCACCCAGCGGCCACGAAGGCCAGGCTGTGGGTTCACTCACCCACCCTGGGCCCATGAAGGACACCTGCGGTTTTCGAGGGATTCCAGGGCAGCAGAATACTCTTTCCAACTGTCGAGTACGTGATAGGCAGTGGAAAGAGGACGTAAGAAGGCAGCCTCGCGAGTCAGAGACCTGGGTGTGCAGCCCCTTGGGCCCCTTGGCCTAGTCTGCTTGTCTGAAAGCAGGCTTACCAGCGAGCCACCCATGGCAGGGGCCCAGAGAGCTGGGTGCAGGGCAGGGGGCCCGGGGTCCGGAACAGAGACGCGGGATCCGAGATCGGAGGTCCCTGCCTAGCCGAGCTATCACTGAGCCTTGGGCCCAGCAGGGCTCGAGCCTGGCTCTCAGGAGGTCACGCGGTCACCCTCTGGTCTGCCCCGAAGCAGCTCAGAGATTTTAGATGCGGAAGGGAAAGGGAGAGAAGTGCTCATTCTGGGAGCAGGATGACCCGAGAGGAAGTAAGATGTGCCCAACCCAAGGCCGGCGCAAGCAGCCTTCCTGCAAGACGAGTCCACCAGTGTGGCCCCCGCCTGTGTGGGGCCTCTTTCCGAGAGTCAGAGCAGGGACACACTCTCTCTGCTGGAGTCCGAGAAAGTCCGAGTGGAGGGACGCAGTGACTCTCCCCTCGTGCCCTAGCCCAGTCTCTGCGGGGACGGAGCGGGTCACCGGCACGGCACAGCCCTCCAGACCTGGCCCACGGAGGGGCTCAGGGAGGAGTGCGGCTCAGGCGGGCCTGTCTGCCCTCCCAGGCCTGGTCGCCCAGGAGCCCTGTTGCCTGCAGTCCGGGCACAAACTCCGGTGCGTGAAGCACACCACCCCCTCTCCGCCGGAGCCCCCCAGTCAGGGCCACTTGACCGCACAAGGGTTCACTGGTCAGGACGGGAAGGGGTGGCCGGCAGCCTGGCAAACGTTTACAGGAGCCACCTCCTGTAACTCCCCTGTCCCCGGAGTCAAACCAAAAGGAACCGGGAAGAGGAAGTGTGGGGTGGCCGGAGGGCGCCGCCCCCGGGAAGTGCCCGGAGACCCGCTGTGGGGAGAGACGCGGGGGGCCGCAGGGGGCACATCCCCTAATGCAGGCGGGATCGGAAGAGGCCTGGAAGATAAGGGCACTCAAGGGCAGCAGGGGCTGAGCCCGCCTCCAACGTCCGCAGCACCCCGGGGCTGGTCTCCCCGTGACCCAGATGACCCGGGTCCGCGCGCGCTCCCCTCTCAGACGGCGCCCCCAGCCCTGCTCGGGCTCCGGCCGACGCTCGGGAGGCGCCGCTCGCCTGGCCCGGGCCCCGGCGGGGGTCCAGGCCTCGCCCCCAACCCAGCCCAGCCCGGCTCGGCCCGGCCCGACTCACCTCCGCAACCTGGCGGCGCCCCCTCAGTCCCCGCGGCCCGGACGGCGCGGCCCCAGGCCTGCTCGCCGGTCGGTCCACAACTTCTGCCGCCGGCCTCCCGCGCTGAGTGGCGGAGCAACCGCGCTGCCGGCCCGGCCCCGACCCGGCCCGCGTCCGGCGCCCGCCCTACGCCGCCTCCGTAGCGTAGCGCCCGGCCGGGGCCCCGCGGCTACGGCGCGCCCGGGGCGCACGCGGAGCTGTGAATCGCGCGCGCGGACTACCGCTCCCACAGGGCTGCGCGGCGCCGCCGCCAGGACGGAAGCTCGGGGCGGTGCCCGGTGCGCAACGCAGGCCGGGAGTTTTGGTCCTTGGGTGTTGGCCAACAGCCGCTCCGACCGGCTCCCTCCAGGGGTGCGCCGACTTCCCGGGCCTCCCCGTCAGCCAGCACCGCTGGAGACTGCAGAGCCCCGTGCCACGCGCGTGTCGGGTCTGGCTCGGAGTGGCGGAAAGAATCCTCCCAGGCGAAGACTCAGACTACTACTCCCAGCATGCCCTGCGCTGGAGGAAGGGGCGGGACTTCCACATGGCCACAGTCTCTGAGCTTCCGGCTATGCGTTACAGGCCCAGGTGTGGTGCTCTAGCAGCTGCTCCGCCTTCTCTGGACGAGCCCCCCGACTAGGCTCTGGCCCCTGCGTCTCCATAGGGCCCGCAGACCTCCGTGGCGTCTTCCCAGGGCCTCCTCAGCCCTCTTACCTCCCGCCTCCCAGCTGCCGTGAAGCCTCCTTGCAACTTGTCTGCTTCCGCGGGTCCTCTCAAGGCTTCGTGGTCAAAAGCTCCGGTCTTGATGGGACCGACTTGGGTGGAGACACGGCCTGGGCACTTACAGTTTGACTTGGCCACGTTACTTCTTGAGCCTCGGTTTCTTTCTCGGTGCAGGGGGACGAAATGAGATACCATCCACAGCGCGCTCAGCCCCGGGCCTGGGAGGAAGACCACTAAAGCTGGGAAGCCAGTGTTGTTGGCGCGGGGGCCTCTAAACAGCCGCCCCACTCCACCACCCGCACCACCATTCCCAAGAGAGCTTCCTGGGTCCAGTCTCTCCCGTTAAGTTCCCTTTGGGCAGCTTGAGGTCACTCAACCAGCAGTCACGAAACTGGAGGCCCCTCTGCCGCCTAGATGTTTTGGAGGCAGCAGGACATGAAGGAAGGCTGTTCATCAGATGGGGCCGAAACACAGGGAGGCTGTAGAGGGGGATGCCAGGATCCTGAGGGCAGAGCCCTAAAGACTCGCGTTCAGGGGGCACCTGGGGAGCCTGAGGCGGCACTGGTCATTCAGGAGACAGAGAAACCAGGCATGTCAACTAAGAGATTCAGGGAGAGTACTTGGTTGTGGCTCAATTCTGCCTCCAGACTCCAGGGTAGAGTTGGGTTCTGTTTTGTTTTTTAACTCTGTTTTGAGAGAGACAGCGTGAGCAGGGGAGCGGGGGAGAGAGAGGGAGAATCCCAAGCAGGTTCTGCACTGTCAGTGAGGGCCCAGTGCGGGGCTTGAGCTCACAAACTGTGGGATCATGACCTGGACCTAAACCAAGAGTCGGATGCTTAGCAGACTGAGCCACCCAGGTGCCCCAAGATGGGGCAGAACATAAGTGGAAGGTGGGGTCGTGTTTGTTCCAGTACCCCGGAAATCAGAGCTAGCCTCAGGAGGACCTGCAGGGACAGAGCTCGGTGTTCTCCGTAGGCCAAGCCCCAGGAAAACCTCTGACTCTCCAGATGCTGCAGCCGGGATGGAGCCGCTTCCCGAGTTCTCTAAGCGGCAAGCCTGCGGGGGACTTGCCTGTCCCTAGCTTCCTCACCTCTAGTAAAGTGACAACGCACAGCCTCTGACCCTGTGTGGCCGTGGAATTGCAGAAGACAGTCGAGGGCCAACTCCACAGGCCCCCTTCTCCCCCTGCCCCTTCCAAACGACACTGCCTGGGGTGGCTGTGTTCGACTGGTATCCACAGCCGTGTAACCTCCAGGAGAAGCCACTGAAATTGAGCCGAGATTCCTGTCAGCTCACTGCAGAGTTTTTCGGAGCCAGGCCCTACACAGTGGGGGTTAGGAGAGAGTACAGGGAGAGTAGCAGCGTTCCTGCCCTTCCCAGTAAGGGGCCAGGGCCTGTTGTCAAGGGGAAGAAAGCCCAGTCACCACAAGCAGGCCTCAGGAGGAGTTTTCTGGACTGTGGAGTAGCTCTGTGTCCGAGGGGAAGGAGCTGGGGAAGGGTTGGGAAGGGCCAAACCCAGAGAGTCCTGTGTACTGGCCGGAGGCGTTGGCTCAAGCATCCCTGTGCAGATCCCACGTGTGCCCATGTTCTCGGCTTTGGGACACAGCAGTAAACAAGACACCCAAAGACCTTCATGGAGTGGAAATTCTAGCAGGGTTCGGACAGAGGGACCCTCAGTGGTGGGACGCACATGTTGGAGCAGAGACCAGCCGGTGGGTCAAGCGTGGGTCGTCAGTCTGTGTGTTGGGAGATGCGTGACCTGTGCTCTGCCCGATTTTACATAATGACCCATCACTGCGTGCTTTGCGAACCCCATGGGCCTTAAATAGGAAAACAGATGTCCTTACAAGGAAAAAGTGAGGGCCCCGGGACGCCTGGGTGGCTCAATAGTAAGCATCTGACTCTTGCTTTCAGCTCAGGTCATGATCTCACGGTTTGTGAGTTTCAGCCCCATGTCAGGCTCTGTGCTGATAGTGCGGAACCTGCTTAGGATTCTCTCTCTCCCTCTCTCTGCCCCTCCCCTGCTCGTGCTTTTTCTTTCTCAAAATAAAAACATGGAGAAAAAAAAAAAAAGGCTGGAAGCTCAGACAGAAAGGAGGAGGCTTTCTGATAGTGCCGTCAGGGCAGAGCCTGCTTGGGATCCTCTCTCCGTCTGCCCCTACCCGCCTCGTGCACCTGCACTCTCAAATAAACTTAAAAAAGGGGGGGGGGGCCTTTCCCTGGCCCTCCATCTCCTGGTCTCTGAACTGCCAGCAGGTGGAGGTGGAGGCGCAGGCGCTGGGAAAGCCACCGTGGGAG
The DNA here is from genome assembly GCA_028646485.1 of Cryptoprocta ferox. NCBI lineage: Eukaryota > Metazoa > Chordata > Mammalia > Carnivora > Eupleridae > Cryptoprocta > Cryptoprocta ferox. The sequence goes on along the minus strand of CM053564.1, from coordinate 405,208 downwards.
CTAACATGGGTACCCGGCCTTTAGCGTGGACAGGCTGGAGCAGGGCTGAGCCCAGGGGCTGGGCAGTACTCCAGGGACAGTTGGAGGAACCAGGATGGCCAGGCACCCACCTGCCAGTAGCTGTCTTCCTTGCTCTGTGCTCCTCCATCATGCAGTCCCCTACCAACATGAGCTGACTTAAAATAAGATCAGCCTTGGGGGTTTGTGGCCCGGTGGCTTCAGGTTATGGTGGAGGGTCCTCACACAGAAGGGTGCGTGCACTTGGCCTGGGGCGGGGGGCGGGTGCTCGGGCCTCCTGGTGTGAGACAGTCCCTTCCTGGGTGGCAGTGGCTGCTGCTGTTTCCATTTACAGGGATTTCCACCAGGTGTTCTCCAGCCCCATGCTGTCCCCGTGGATAACAGTCTCCCATTAGGCTGGGGGCCCTGGGTGGGCCAGGGTGGGGATCACAGCATCAGCTGCCGCCGGTCCTGCCTGTGGGTGGCTGGGCACAATCCCACCAATGGGCTTGGTGATGAGAGTGTTGGGACTGCCTTTCAGGGGAACTACCCCCTCTGGGCACCAGGAGCACAGGTGGGGGCTTGGCGCTTCACACACTCTCCAGACCCCAGAAAACTAGTGGGGAGGTGGCTCTGGGCAGGAATTCAGCCTTGGACATGTCCACGCCTCAAGAGCCTCCCTCCCAGTTCCCTCCTCACTGCCACCCCGCACAAGATCCCGGGCTCCCGGGCCTGACCCCAGTGACCCTTTGGAATCTGGCTGCTGCAGCCCCAGCTGGGGAGGAGTCGTGCTCACCACAGGCCAGGCCGTGTACCCTTCACCACCGCCTTCAGGTCGTCGGCCCCGTGGGCCAGCACGCCTGAGTTCAAGCCCCTTCAGTGCCTTGCTGAGTGGTTGGGGATGGGGTCTTGGATCTTCCCTGGGCCTGTTTTTCTGTTTTGTGACTGGCATGCAGATAGCTTAGCGTGAGGGAGGTGGTGAATGCACGGGTTGCCGCTCGTGTGGATGCCTGGGCTGGGGAACCGAGTTTGGGGGGTTTGGCCAACAACTCCCACTTCAAATTAGATTTAGTCACTTCCTCATAGAAATTTCTCACCGTCCTCCCTGACTACGGTGGTCCCTGAGCTCTCCTCCCCAGCCTGGCCACCCAGCCCGACCTTCCTGATCTTCGAGCCAAATCCTGTCGGGACATGTGCTTCCCCTGTGCTTTCAGTTTGGGTACACCGTGTGACACCCCCCCCCCCAGGCCTGTTCTTTCTCCAATTACATGTCCCGTGGGGACATCGAGCAGCCCCAGATCTGTGGTGCAACCCCTCAGCGCAGCTTATGCTTGGGCTGTGTCCTACCAGGAACACCTGTGGCCCGCAAAGGCCCGTCACATGGCCCTGGCCCAGGAGGGCCCCTTGGCTGAGCTCCCCTGGGGGTCCAGACTGGAGGTGCAACCCTGGGGCTTCCAGGAAGGGTCAGCTTGACCAGAAGAAGGTCTCCTGCTGTCTGAGTTCATGTGGCGCCAAGCCTCCAACCCCCCAAATACATTGGGGGACCAGGTGAGGCCCAGGGCACCCCCACCCAGCCCTCAGACCCCACGGAGGAAGAAGCCAGCCTCTGTGGGTACAGACAGCTTTAATTCGGTGAGACCGTCCTAGCCTTGCCCTCTAGTACCCGAGTCACCACTGCTCTGCCTGAAGAGTCTTTCTCAAGGAGAAGGAAACAGGGTCACTGCCAAGAATATGCCCGGGTGTTGAAACATCTCCCTGCAACTCATTTACAGCCACGGTACCACTGGGTGATGGACAGAAACAGACCCAAGTCTGTGCCACGCGGGCAGGGCCGGGCATGGAAAGCAGAGTTCCAGTATTTATTATCATACATATATATATATTTCATGTGTATACACAGATAGTTTTCTCTCTTGGAAGTATTAAAAAATTGATCAACCTTCAATCTATAAAAAATACCTACTCTACATGATAGAAAAATCTCTCCTCCAAGTTTACACTGATTTACACCCAAGGCTTTCCCCAAAATGTACAATACGAGGCAACGTCTTAAATCTTAGTGTAGAAGGTGGGCCACACAGGATGGAGGGACGCAGAGCAACACACACACACACACACACACACACACACCACACGCATACACACATGCCCTCACATACACACTTGCACACAGCAGTGGCTAGTCTGTGTGTGGGGTCTTGACCCACCCGGAGCACCCAGAGGCTCCTGGCCAGTGCTCAGGCGCAGGGTGGGGGCAGGCCCAGCCGCCCCCATGGTGGTGCAGTGCCTGGCGCTGTTGGCACAGAGCCAGGCAACGGCTTCCTTAAAGGAACCCATGAGCTGCTGGCAGGACCTTGCTCTCTGCTCTTGAGCTGTGTACTTAGAGAAGCCGCACTGCCCAGCCTCCTCCAAAATGCAGCTCGGGTAAGGTGGCCACTTCAACGACTTCAAACTCCCAGAGGAAACATGGTGCCAGACATTTGGACTCTGGCCCGGGAAAGTGGGACTTCACCCAGGGCAGCCGAGACCTGCCCGGGGAGGGGAGGACTCCAGGAGGCCGGGGGACCACACCCACGGGGAAGCAGTGTCTCACCACGATGCTGCCCGCACTGGGAGTCGGAGGGGCCGTGGGACCCACCCTGTGCACAGAGCATGCTCCACGTGCCGGGACTCTCAAGTCCTGAGTTTGGAGCGGAGGCTCGGCCCCAGCCCCGTTACTGCAGCAAGGGTGTGGGCTGTGGGGACAGCTTCGTGGCTGGCTGCGGTCTGAAGCTGGACTGCGGTGCCCTCTCTGGATGGGTGACTGGGCCGAGCAGCTCTAGAGACAAGCCCCGGGAAAGCCGGGGTCCTGCAACTCCCGGCCAGAGCCTGATGCGCACCGCCTCGCCCGGCTGTTGAGGTGCCCACACCACCACGTCTGGCGAGAGGGTCCTGGGGCCTCTGTGCCGTCCAGGTGAGGGCATCTGAGCAGATGCAGATGGCAGCGTCTCGGTGGGGGGGACACGGTGGAGACGTGTCCTTCCTTTCTTCCCTGACAGGTAGGGCAGCAGAGAGGTCTGCCACGTGGGAGGGAGGTCACAGAGGGGCTCGCCTGAGCCCGAGCCGTGCTCCCCGCATCTCTGCAGAGAGCAGGCCCAGCGCCACCCTCTCCTGCGCGGGCTCTGGCCCCGGATCTCCTGCTCCTCTTCCCTCTGCAGACCCTTCTATGTGCCCCGGCCCAGCTGCTGGTCTCGGCCGTGTGCACGCCGTGGCCATCTCCTGGGTGCGGGTGGGGTCCCAGGCCCACCGAGCTGGGCCTTCCTGCCTCTACTTGACCTCCAGGATGGATGGGTTGGTCTCCATGATGGCCACGATGATCCGGTCGATGTAGTCCTGCAGGCGGAAGTTTATCTCCTCCTGCTTCTGAATGGCGTCCATGAGCTGTGGGAAGAGCAGTGGTCAGGGCTGGGGTGGTGCACAGTCTGTGGCACGTCCCGGCGGCCGGGCCTGGATGGGCCTTACCTCATCTCGGGAGACGGAGCTGATCTCCGCAGCCAGGGACTCTGAGAATGACGTGGAGAAGAGGTTCTTGGCACCCTGGATGCTCAGGTTGATGATCTGCCCATTGAGCTCATCATTCTGCTCCTTCAGGTTACGGTTATCCTGGATGGGGGACACGACGGCGTCACTCATGGGGTGGGGACCCCGCTGATGGCTGAGCCTGCATGGGGACGGCCGGAGCGGCCTCTGGCTCGGGCACCAGCCCCCGGCGTGCCCCCGGCCCCATGCTGGGCCCCTGGAAGCTTCTGCAGGGACACGGGGGTGTGCCTGCTCGCACCTGCTTCAGCCTGCGGACCTCCTGCTCCAACTCGCTCTCGCGGGTGCGGCTGTTGTACTCCTGCAGGCCGACGCTGCTGCCCCGGCCCCTCTTCTGCTCAGCCTCCAGCTTGAAGAGCTGGAGGTGCTCCAGCTGCTTGCGCAGGTCCTCAATCAACTGCAGGCAACCACAGGGTGAGCAGGCCTCCAGGCACCCGGGGCAGCAAGTGCCAGCACGGCCTTCGGCTTCAGAACCTCTGGGTCAGTCTGAGTGCCATTTCCAAGTGGGATGACAAGGCCACACTTCCCAAACACCACCCCACGCCCGGCACCACACGGTTACCAGCTGCAGGTCTCAGAACGTGGAGGGCACAGCCATGGTTCCCGGAGATGCAGGCCCCGCCCCTACCGGGCACCAAGCTCACCTCCTGGGTGGCCTCCTTGTCCCTCTGGAACTGGTGCCTCTCGTGACTCAGCCTGTCCCCCAGCTTCCTCCTGTTCTCCTGCTCATCAGTGAGCCTCAGGGACAGCTCTTCAATCTCGTCCAGCAATTTCTGCTTCTCCTGTGGAAGTAAGACACCCCCTGCAGACATGCCTGCCTGCTGCTGCCCTATTCACACAGCTTTCCTGAGTTTTCTGTGCCCGGTGGGCTCAGCCCACAATGGCTACGTCTAAGCTATCCCATCACCTGGGCATGGTGCTCCTGGGGCAGTGCTGACCCTGAGAGCCACGCATGCAGGTGGGTCTGGGGTGCTTGTAACACGGGGTGTCTGCAAAGGCCACGGAGACTGCTCCTCAGGGGAGGCAGGGCAGGAAGCAGAGCCAGACCCCATGTGGTCTTAGATGTTCTTGGGGTTCAGAGCTTCCCAGGGGACACGTGGTGGGGAAGGGAGGAAGGGGGAGGAGGGGCCTCTCAAGAGAACACCTGCAGGACAGGGCATGCAGGGTCCAGCAGGAGTCAGCCCCTGGGATATCATCCCTGGACTCAGACCACAGGTTAACCTAAGCGTAACCTTTTGATCCAAGGATCCGTGGGGAAGCTGGGAAGCCAGGCAGGGACCGAACTGTCCTTGTCTTCGCTACATGGGGCCAGTGGGCCCAGGGTCATCAGCTTGCACTATGGGGCAGCACAGCTTCCTGGCCTGTGGTCACACCCCATGGCTGGCTGTGTGGCTGCCCCACCTCAGAGGACCCAGCCTGCCTGACCTTGTGCCCACGTATGACGGGGCTGGGCCCCACCCACTCAGTGCTCGCCGCTGACCCCTCACCTCCTCCAGGCGCTCAATGTTGGCCTTCAGACACGGTGTGCAGGACCTTAGCTCCCCGTTCTCCTCATCTAGCTGCTGCAGCCTGGGACACGAGAACAAAGCTGGGACTTCATACCCAGGAAACGTGCCTCCTTGAGGCAAGGGAGACCCAGGGTCTTGGCAGCCTGGCCAGGAACCACCCAGGGATCCACAGAGGCCGCCCTATACGCCCCAACCCTTATGCACCACTCAAGTGCTCTGGGCTAGGCTTTTCCTTATGCTGGGATGGTTATTAAATACACCTCCTGGCAGGGGGCAGGCACCTCGGTGGCTCAGTCGGTTGAGCGTCCGACTTTGGCTCAGGTCATGATCTCACGGTTTGTGGGTTCGAGCCCCATGTCAGGCTCTGTGCTGACAGTTCAGAGCCTGGAGCCTGCTTCAGATTCTGTGTCTCCCTCTCTCTGCCCCTCCCCATTCATCCTCTGTCTCTTTCTCTCAAAAATAAACATTAAAAAAATTTTATAAAAATAGAAAGAAAAAATACACTTGGGGTTGGGGATACTTCGGGGTTTACAGAAAAGTTGTAGATGTGGTGCAGAATTCCCGTGGGCCCGGCCTGTACAGCTTCCTGCATGGCATGTGCCCATCACACAGTGCCTTTGCCACAGCCACACAGGGTATACTGATTACCAAACCATAAACTTCATTTCATCTCCCACCAGTGCCCTCCAGTCCCAGGGCCCCTCCCAGCCCACACTGCACACGCCACCTCGTCTGCTTTGTCCCCTGGGGTCTGTGGCAGTCTCCCGGACTTTCCTGGCTTTTCATGACCTTGACAGCTTTGAGCAGTTCCGGTCACATATTTGGTACAGTGTCCCTCACACTGAGTTTATCTGGTTCTCGTGACGAGACGGGTCACGGAGGGGAGGCGTCACCAGATCGGGTGCCTGAGTCCACACGACTCAGCGCAGGTGATGCTGACCCGGATCACCTGGTAGAAGGTGTGTTTCCAGGTGTGTCCTGCGTCCGGGGCATTCTCCCCGTCCCTTCTCTATCCCCTGGAAGCCAGGCTCTGGGCCCGGCTGACCCCAGAGCAGCACCCCACTGCGTCTGCGTGTCACGGGGTCTCACGTCCAGGCGGCTGGCACAGCCCTGCGCACAGCCCCTCCTGCACCCCTACTCTTGGAAACACACAGGAGCTCTTCTCCAGTAAAGTCCAATGCACCCCAGCCTTAGGAGCCGGGGGGGGGGGGACTCGAGCTGCAGAGCCTGGAGTCCTCTCATAAACAGCTAACAACCGATGTGTCCCATGTTCGGAAAGTGGCTCTGGCTCAGCTAGGGGACGAGCTATGAAATGCCCTCGCCCTCTCTGACCCCCGGAAGGACCTCCGGCGAGCCCTCAGGTGGCCTCTCCAACGTTTCTCCGCTGACTGACACGTGGGCTCTCTCCCCAACACTGTAGGAACCCCGCTCGCAGAGGAAACCGCACACGTGTGCCACACGTCGGCCTAGACCCCGCGTGGTGGCTGCTGCCACTCCCACGCCTTGACGGGCTGTCTCGTGCAGGGCGTGCGAACTCACGCCGTTTTCCCCACTTTTCCTGACTCTTCAAAGGTTCTACCTCCGGAGCAGCATTAAAGGTGCTCTGTCAAGCTGCTGCAAGAGGCCTGGTGTTCTGACTGGGAGAACCCCGACTAGAGACAGACTCAGAAGGACATCCGCGTAGGGTCAGTCCTTGAATGGTGACACTGAGCAGTCTGACAGCTTTCCTCACATGGGTGTCCCCTTCCTCTAACGTCAGCTGTGTTCCGAGACACGGAGTGTGCTGGGAGCTGCGGCCGCCAAGGCCCAGCGCCCCACCTGGCCTGCAGGCTCTCCACCTCGAGGCTGCGCTCCCGCTCCATCTTGCACACAAGCTCCCTGTGCCTCCGCGCCTCCTGCAGCGCCGCCTCGCAGGCTCTCAGCTCCTGCTCTTTCAGCTGCTCCTCCAGGGCATTGGCTCTGTGAAGGCGAAGGGAGGGAGGGGCAGCAGAGACAGAGAGACCCCCCCCCCCACAGCTCTGGTCAAGGATGTTTCTGGAGCAGGGGTCGTACCCTCCCAGACAGCCTCGGCCGCCCACGCCTGCACCCGGGGCCTCAAAATGGTGGCAAAGTTGTGACAGCAGGGACGGTCTCCATCGCTCTCAGGCAGCTCACTCAGCGTGTGGCCAGGAGACCAGCAGGTGCCCGCCACCGGGAGCATCTTGCACTGACACTGCAGGCTGGGCACCCAGATCACCCATAGTAGAGGCACGGGCAGGTGTTAGCAATAACATGAGGACAAGGAAACATGCACACGGGGGCCCTGACCTGGCGCCTTCCCAGACCACCTGCAGGAGACCGTCCCAAAGAGAAGGGTCCAGGCCCTGCCCACGGAGCCCACATCCCCAAGCTGCCCGCGCACACACGGCTTCTCAACCTCCTTGGGTGCCTCACACCTCGGAGTGCACCAAGTGCCGAAGGTCACCAGGCCCCATGAGAAAGGAGCTGACACAAAGCAAACAGAGACAAAGGAGCTCATGCAGAAGGCCCCGGAACCCACGCCGCAGAGTGAAAACACCACTTTTGGGAAACCGGAACAGAATGCCACAAGGACATTTGGAAAGTGATTCTCAGAAATTAAAACCATGGGAAGAAAAAATTTTAAATTCACCAGGAAAGCTGAAGGAGAACACCAAGAATACTGTAATTTAAAAAGAGAGAAATGACAGAATAGAAAAGTAAAGAAAATGAGGAAGTACAGAAGGTCTAACGTTTGACAAATACGAGTTCAGACAAATAAGAAAATGGAAAAAACCACGTAGAGAAATAATTCTAGAAACCTTCCCGCAGCTGAGGGACAGCTTTCGGATTTAAAGGTGAGACACCACATGCCAGCACAGGACACGAGATGCTCCCGGCACCCAGGTCGAGAACTCAGACTCCGCAGAGGGCAGGAAACGCGGCAGCGCCAGGCTTGCGGTCGCAGTGTGGTCAGAAGGCCTGGAGCCCGCCTGCCAGGCTCCGGGGACCCCTACTTCCAAACCACGCCAGACACAGCCACACTGTCAGTGGACAGGCACGCTCTGGACACACGAGGCCTCACAGAACCTGCTTCTCTCCACCCTCCCCCGGCGGTCTTCAGGGGACAGTGATCCAGAAAGTAAGAAGTCGAGCGCTTGTGTGGGGTTGCCGGGGCGGTGGGAGGCGCAGCAGAAGCCTGCTGTTTTTACAAGAGCTCAGGCAACGCCTGAAGAAACACCCACAGGCTTGGATGTGGCGAGCCCCGGGGCACAGCGCGTGGACTTTCCACTCCCTACGTGGACAACTGATAAGTGCCATCAGATGAGATGCAGCCTCACCCCATCAGCTTGAGTTGGGCGCGAGCGAGGAGGGAGAACACGCGTCTCCGGAGACGCGGCAAATGCTCTGCGCAGTGCCGGAAGTAAGCCCCTCCTCGGGCTCTGCAGCAAGGCCACGGGCAGACCTTCCCATGAGAGCTTGCAGAGCGTGCGGCCGCCTAGGCCAGGCTCTCGACTACACAGGGAACGTGTTTCGACTGCTAAAGTGACATACGGGGCACGTGTGCAGTGGTGCGACTCATTCTAATCCTCAGCATCCAAAGAGCAGACTGGCGACCCGACACTGGAGGACAGATCGGGAAGGTCAATGCCGTCCAGGATGAACACATCACGGCGGGAGCCGAGCATCCTCTGGAGCCATGTGAGTGCATGTGGGTCTGTGTCCTGCCGTCGGGAGCACTAGCAAGCCACCTGTTCAGGTTAGCCTGAGGTCACAGAGTGTGTGGCAGAGCCAGGCTCAGGCCCAGGCAGCCCACTGAGGACAGGGCCTCCCCTGTCTGGCCCCCAGAATGCTGTTTGTGTCCCGGGACACCCAGCTGCATACAAGCACAGCCCAGGGGGCTGATGCTGCTGAGCCAAGCTCCTATGCTGCACGAGACATGTACTCCCTTAAACTGGGTGTGAGGCTACATGGCAGGGCTGGTTCTAGAACACAGAGCAAACAATGGTGGGGGAGGTCAGCACGGACGCCCAACTGGGCCACTGTGCGTCCTGTCTGTTGGTGGCTCCCGCTCTCCTCACTCCTGCTGCTGAGTGCCCGCAAGAACCCACCTGCTTCCAGGGTGGGTCCGCCTCCCCAGGGCAGGGGCTCTGGAGGCCCTACCCTTCATAGCCCCCACTGGCTGCCTCTGACAATGGCCTGCGCCTCCGCATCCTCACCCGAGAGCTGGGCCAAGTAGGTGGCATCTGCCTCACAGGACATGGTAAAGGGGACGATACAGGTGCACCAAGCACAGCACCAGTCAGAACAGCAAGCCTGTCTCTAGGCATATCCAGGCCAGGACAGGTTCTTGGAAATGGGGACACACATCAGGGACCCTACCAGAGAGTCCCAGTGAGCCTCTCCTCATGCGACCTCCACCAGCCTCCACTGGGTGCTCTGTGCAGGCACGTGGGTGCCGGCCCACCATGCTCCTGGGAGGTGACACGGTGCCTCCCCCTGCTCTTTCCCCCGGGGCAGGGGCTGGACGCATGGCAAGAGGGGGTGCTAAGTGGGAACCATGCTCGGGAGGCCGCTGGCACCGTCTCCTGAGCCAGCTCCCAGCAGCTGGTGGAGAGACACTTCCAGGTGTGAGCCACACCGTGGCGGTGACCACGACCCTGCCGTGGGAGGTGCGCAAGGCCGCAGGTGGACGGGCAGCCAGGGCCACGGACACCCCCTCACCTGTGCACGAGCTGGAGGTTCTCCTGCCGCAGCCGGCTGTGCTGCTCCCCGCTGGCGGCCGTGTCCTTCTCCAGCTCCGACACCCGCTTCTCCAGGAAGATGACCTTGGGAGCGACACAGGGGCTTCAGAACCAGGAGGTGGCCACCCAGCTCACGGGGGAGGTGAGCGGGGGACACACTCACTTCTTGCTGAGCCAGCCCTCGAGAAACTCGGGGTCACTTCCACAGCAAGGCTGTCCTGCCCCAAGGAACCCCCACACAGCCTCTCTGGGAACTCCGGTCCCACACGTTGTCTAGCTCTGTGGTCACCACTCTGAAACCTCGAGCGCCCCCAGAGCCTACCTCCAGGAGCCAGGTGAATGGAGTCCTTGCACATCGGTGCAGCCAGATGGGCCCACAGACAAATACGGATGACACTGACCTTTCCGTGCACAACGGGAACGATCCTCCCAGCACACGGTCACTGGGGCCTCTGATGAGGCTGGCACCCCCCTCACCCCAGCATGGCCTGTGCCCCTGAGACCTGGCTGTGTTAACTGCAGCGGCTCCGGGCCTACCTTATCTGCAATGTCCTCTTCCATGCCTTCCACGGGGTCTGGGGCAGGGTCCTGTAGGGCCTCCATGGTCAGGGCCCCTGACTGGTGCAGGTACCTGTGGGGAGGAAACAACAGCTCAGTCCAGAAAAGGTCTTTCAGCAGAGCACAGAGAGGAAAGATCACGAGTTCTAGAGACATGAGCATCTGTTGGCCTGGACACCAGAACCCAGTCCCGTGGGCCCAGGCCTCCACCAAGGGGGTCCCGGCAGGACACAGCCACCCAAGGGCCACAGAATGTCCCTGTTGCTCTTTGGAACCTGACCTCCGGCCTCCTTCCTGGAAAGCTAATGGATGAGAGTACTTTGTCCTCAGGTAATAAAACACGACTTCGCTCCTTGCTGTGATATGAACTAATCTCTTCTGCCACAGGCCCGCGAAACATTAATTCAGGATCACACCTCCTCATGCAGCATCACCCACGTGCACTCCTGCTACCTGATTTTCAAACATACTCCTTGTGGGGTGCGCCCGGGTGGCTCAGTCAGTTGAGCGTCCGACTTCGGCTCAGGTCATGATCTCACGGTTCATGGTTTCGAGCCCTGCATCGGGCTCTGTGCTGACAGCTCAGAGCCTGGAGCCTGCTTCAGATTATGTGTCTCTTTCTCTCTCTGCCCCTCCCCTGTTCACGCTCTGTCTCTCTCTCTCAAAAATAAATAGATGTAAAAAAAAAAAATTAAAAAAACAAACATGCTCCTTGTGGCAGCAACAGTGAAAGACCAGGGGTCTCTTTCGGGGTCGCACCAGGGCCACGCTGGAGTTTCTCCTGGGGTCGAGCTTGGAAGGCGCACAGATGCAAGATCCCTGGGGCTGCAGGTCCCCCGGCCCCCCGCACCCGCCGCCGCTGTGGGCCACATCAGGTGCTGTGCAGCCCAAGACTCAGGTGGATCTGCGAAAACCCCCTCCAATACCATCAGAGCTCCTTCCTTTGTTCCCCGGCCACTGGCCCTAGCAGGTGCTCAGCAAACACATGTCCACGGTACCCTAGAGACAGTCTCATTGGCTAGGGTGACACTGTGTCAGCTTATTTTACCTGCACCTAAAACTCTCAGCATTTGCGCAAAGCACCAGCAGCAAGTCTACCCATGCCGACCCAGGCTCCAAACTCAGCAGCCTGATGCTCAGAGCTGTGTGGCCTTGAGAAAGCCACTCACCTCTCTGAGCCTTACTCTCATATAAAATGGGGATCATGAGCTATTATGAGGTATAAATTGGGTTATATAAATAAATAGCTCCCATCAAGGACATAACATAGAATAAGAATTCAATAAAACGCTATCAAAAATTACACTGACGATTTCTACGTTATCAAACAGATGAAGCTCTATTTCCTATTTAGTACTGGCTGAGCTTATACGTTCTTAAATCTGTTTCCAGAGACATCCTAAGGGGAACAACAAAGAAGAACATCTTCACTCCTGGGGATCACAGTTCACTAGAGGTGTCCTGGGTGGGACACTGAGCACCTTTCCGTGGATGTGGTCTGATTCCCTGCAGGGCACAAAACCCAAAGGGTCATCCTGTCTTTGTCCAAATGCTGCATTTAAATAACCCTCCAGGACTCTGGCTTCATTGTGTGGCCACTTTAGGCCTTGTTTTTCTAAACCCACCCCCACGCAGGAGACCCACCAGGAGAGGGAGCTGTGGGAGATGACTGATGCACCCCAGGGGTGCCTTCTGCACACAGGTGCTGTTGGCCCTGTGGCGGTCCCACCGGCACTGCCCCCTGTCCTGAGGCCAGCTCTGTGCTGGTGCCTCTGGGTCCTAATACGCACACTGACCCCAGGGCCACTTCCGTCTGGGTTAGGCACACAGCCAGGTCTCAGAGGCCAGAGCTAGTGGTTCCAAACCCCTCGGTCCAGCTACTGTGCCGCACACAAAGGTGGTATGAAGAGACACCACGAAGAGTGAAAGCATCGTTTACTGAATTGCCTCGGAATCCCAGTGGTAGTTTTAAGTGTAAAAAGGCGTATTACACCTACGTGTGTATGTGTGTGTATGTGTGTGTGTGTGTGTGTGTGTGTGTGTAGACTGTACATACGCACTGTTTGTGAACCAAACCAGAAACACCTGCAGACTAGACTTTTTCACACCAAACGGTATCTGGGAAGGAAAGATCAAATGCTCAGAGTGTGTTTCAAAGGAGTGGGCAGAAAGAGCCCAAGAGCTGAGGCAGCGCGGGCCCGGGGACCCCAGGGCCTGTCCACGTCCTGGATGTGGGAGGCTGGCGGGAGAGTTTCTACCTTTCTTCCTGTTAGCACCTGTAGCCTGTCTGGGGTGGGACACGGTGGGGGTGGGGGGGAAGCAATGCCAAACCAAGCTTGTAACAAACATGTGGTTTGGAATCAACACCATGTTCCTCGGAGTGTGGATGCTCCTCTACAAGGGGGTGGTGAGGACAAGTGCAGAGAAGGGCTGACGACCTTCACCTCTGCTCTGCTGACGACCTTCACCTCTGCTTCCGCTAAGCCCCTAAGACCGTAGAAAAAGAAAACCAGGAGGTTCACACGCCAAGGACAAAGAAGAGACTAGACCGCACCAGAGAAGAGGTGCCCACACTGGAAAGGAGTTGGAGGGCTGTGGTCGCCCAGGGAGGCTGGCAGCCAGCCTGTCCCTCTGGAGAACCCAGGGAGGCCCGGCACCTGAGACCACACAGGAGCGGCTCCAAACCACACCCTTACCGAGGAGAAAGAGCCGCACACACGGTCCCAGCACAGACTCCCCTCTGGGAAACCAGCTGGCCCGAGGCCCGTCCACACCACACATGGGCCAGAGGCCATAGCCAGGTGTGAGCAACCACGGCAGTCCAGACAGCAGCACCGCCAGCTGTGAGGGAAAGTCTCACTAGGAAGACAGACTGGACAAGGACGTGGGGAAGAGACGCAGAGAAGATGCCGTGGCTGTCCCAGGAGGGGCCAGGGCAGAGGTGCACAGGGCAGTAAGGATGAAGCGTGGGGGCCACAAACGGGACGTTCCAGAGGGAGGACGGGGGTCAGACGATGCTATCAAACAGCCTGAGAAAGGTCCGTGGAACTAAGGGGTGGAAACCTTCAGATCAAAACAGTCTGTCATTGTATCCAGCGTAATTAGTGGGAAGCACTCACAAGACTTACCATAAAGTTTCTGAACTTCAGGGATAGAGAAAACATCTGAAAAGCTTCCAGAGAGAAAGATGCAAAGAAAATGAGAAAGCCTCAGGGCCCTGGCAGCAGGCCTAGCGTTGGGAGGCACTTGAGCAGTGGCTGCCAAGCTCCTGAGGGGAGGGGCTCCCAACCTAGATGGGAGTCGAGTATCCAGCCAGGTCTCAAAAGTCTATTTCCTGGACACCTCTTTTCTCAAGAGGCTACAAGAAGATGTGCTGGACAAAAAAAATGTAGATAAAAGAAGGGAGACCAGTTCAGCGAGCAGGGTGGCCCTGAAACACACACTGAGTGCGGGCCAGGGGCCGCAGGACTACTGCCCACAGCCACGGTGCCCATGCCAAGGGCAGAGGCCCTAGGAGGGGCAGAGGAGGCAGGGGTGTGGCGAGAAGGCGAGGCAAGTGGCAGTACCACAGCCATCACTGACTGCAGAAACGGCGACCTGTCTGAGAAGGGAAATAGGTGGGCGTCCCAGGGCTTCCTGTGAGCAACTCGGGCGCCTCACAAGCCCGGTGGAAACTGGGGGGCCAGCCCCGGGGGCGCCTCTCAGGCAGGAAGCCGACAGGCAGACCCAGAGCTGGGAGGTGGAGAAACGGCCACGAGAACGTGTTCGTCAGACGCTCGGCCTTAGGCTCACCTCCTCCACCTTCTCCTGCACGTCGGAGTCACCTTGGAGAGCCGGTGTGGGTGCGAAGGGCAGAGCGTCTGAGGGAGGCCCACCCAGACTTGGGCCCCGCCCTGACCCTCGTGGACGACGTCGTGGCCACCTTCCAGCAGACACGACACGGAGGGACACGCTGGCCCCTCGAGGACACTACTGGGAAGACTTGGTGAGACGGACGCCGCGCCAGAGGCCGTCGGCACAAGCCCCCCCCACAAGCCAGGGTCTGATCGCGGGGGTGGAAATCAGTCTCACAGCCCGTCCCCCCCAAACCATGAGAAGTGACCTCCAGAAGTTTTAAAAAATACCTTGGATAATACTATTTTCTAAACATGTTTTTAAAGAGCCGTGATCAGAGACACACTTCCGAACATGTCGGCATGTAACCAAGGGGCTCCTACCTTGCCACCTTCTTGCTGGAGAGCCGCTTCGCTGGACTGTGCAAAATCAAAACAAACAGGAAAATCGTGTCAGAGAACAGACAGGGAGGAATGGGAGGGAACAGGAAATTCAGGCAGAAGAGATACGGGGATGGGGGGCATGTGCACAAGCACGCACAGAAAGGCCTGCTCAGCGAAACATTCAGGGACACGGGAACAATCCCAGGGCCTCGCCAAGGCCTCGGCAAGTCACGCTGTGCCACTCCCACAGAGGTCCCAGAGGGAGCCACGACCAGACCTTAGCTCTGAGGCCGAGCCCAGCACCACACCCACCGGTGGGCTGCACTGGGTCCCAGCCGCCAGCGAGTGCCACGTCCCGAACCGCGCGGCCGTCAGAGGCCCCCACGTGAGATGCGACGCAAGCCTGCTTACGTTAAGCCTGCTTAAGTTCGGGCACGAGCTGTAACTCAGGCACCGAAACCTCACGCGCCTGGGCGGCGATCTGGAAGCCCTTCCTGCTGCCCTTCGGGCGGTCAACCCGGTCCATTACCCATCGACCGGCTGACAGAATCCTCTGTGGTGGCAGAAAAGGCCAAACTTACCTTATCTCTCATTTCCGAAGTCCGAGTTTTATTTTCAAAAGTAACTGCTAAGCTACCGGCCTCAGCCCACGAGAAGACACAAGCCCTCTCTCGAGCACAAGGACAACCCCGGTCTCCCGACACCAGGAGCCAGACCCATGGCGTCTCCCTTCAGCTGGCTCAGCTCAGACACGCCTGCGATCCCCGCACAGCTCGGGCAGCAAACCTACGCCGCCGTGTCAGTCACCGACTCCGACTCCCGGCCTCCCAGCTCCAGACCCTTCCTCCCCACTGGCTCTGTGGAAAAGGATTGGGGCTTTTTCCCCGAGTCTTCCTTTGCCGTGTTCTGCCAGTAGAGGGTGCTGGAGAGGGTCCTCGTGGGAGGGTCCCCATGTGTCCTCGGCTACACCTAGGTTTTAAGAGGCCCTAGTGGGGCTCACCCCAGATCCCTCCCGGCAGCCCCAGAGGCCAGCGCCTCCCCGGGCTGTTCTGCCATGGAGCGCCTCTGGTGCGAGCCAGAGGGCAGATTTCCAGCAACTTCTAGATGGTAAATTCGCAGCAAATCCCGAGGGTGTGCGGTCAGGGTGAAACCTGCCGCCTGGCCCCGTGTCGTGCAGCAGGTCGGGGAGCCCTGGGCCTTACAGCGCCTCGCAGCTGCTGTTCCTGCGTTCCCTGCAGCCAGGCCTCATCGCTCCATCGCCCCGGGGCTACTCGCTCATTACACTCCCCTCATTCCCACTCCTGTGTGTCCCCTCTCCTGGCAGGGTCCCGAATGACACCACAGATTTCACCCCTATATCCTGGGGACTCGCTGAGGCTGATGGGACAGGACAGACTCAGCTTACTTATTCCAGGGCTGCACTGCCAGTCCAGTTTTGAGGTTTATAATTTGTAAACAGACCTTACTACTTTTAATTTCTTGTAGTGTTCTTCTTAATTTCTACAAAATGAATTGTTTTCATGGAGGCTGCCAAGTGCCTGGAAACTATGATCGCTGTGGGCCCATTCTCAGGGTCACTGGGCAGAAAATACAAACGACATCGAAGCTTCCCACCACAGTCGTGACCAAATTACCTTTCATCATCCACAAACCAGGACCAAACACATTTATTTTGAAGCAATTTCTTGGAAGCCAACAAGCAAGATTTAGATCTCCTTAACTTCAGCGTTTGGGACAACTTTCCTGACAGTGTGTCCTGATCACAGCAATGATTTTAACGGCACATGAACCCACCCTGGTAGGGTCTTTCTCAGGGAACGGCTCAGACTGCACAGAAAGCCCCACTGCACTTGCCGGCCACACTGAGCCACATCCCAGGCTCCCCCTGTCAAAAGGGGACCCTAACAGAGGCGACCCTGGCCATCCTGCGGCAGGTTCTCAACATGCCAAAAGATCACTTCTGCACTGAAAGTCTTCAGAAATGAGAGACGAGACGTGTGTTCGTGCTTACTCTCAAGTACAAGAGACGGCATTCCTGTACTCAAACCCACTTAGGAGGACAGCAGGTCTCCATATGGGAAGGACACGTGACCCCTCCCCAGTCAGGTGGAGGGACCTTCCTGGAGCACTGAACACCAGCTAACTACGTACAAGAAATGAAGACTGGTTTTCCCTATGATGGAGGTCAGCGGGGCTTCGGAACCCTTAGACGCCACAGTTCCCCCGAGTCTCCCTGGAAGGCTAGGCTCTCATCGGCACTGCCAGGACCTCCCCCCAGACTCCCCCTGAAGCCGCAGGCTGGCCACAAAGAATCTTCTCCACCCAACGGGGCACTGGCTGGACTGCAGTCTGCGCAGTGAGTGCTGCACAGAACGTAAGACAAAGGGGTGAGGACAGCAAATGTGCTGCATGGAACTGGAGGCGGGCCAGCGGCACAGCAGGGCTGCCGGCCACAGGCACCCACCAGGAAGACTGAGGTGCCCGGGCCAAGGTCTGAAGGGGGTCGGACTCCTCAAGACAGGGGAGCAGTTTTTAGAAGACTACTCTCAACAGGCTGAAGCCATCAGGACAGCTTGCCCTTCTGCCACATTTCACGTAACCTCCCCCCACCCCCAGCCCAAGTCCCCTCTTTCTCAGGCAGCCACTCCGGATTGGCGCCCAGGGGCCCACACCACTGACCAGCACACCCCACCCCTTCCTGCTCAGTGTTAGAGCTCGCTCTCCGCTGGTAGGGGGGCTGCTGTGGTAAAGCACCCGAGGGGCCCACCCAGGGGCTTGCCCACACGACAGCTGAATCCACAGCGTGCTCCATGCACACGTCAGTATGTGCAAGCTACTCAAACTCATTTTCCTTAACTGGAGCGCGTAAGGTTGTGGGGATCCAGCAGGCGCGGTCTCCTTCCGGAGCTCCAACCTGAGCAGGGCTGTGTATGGAGGGCTGAGAGGGAGGCTAACTCTCTGACACAAACCAGAACCGGGAGACGGGGAGGAGGGACAGCCCGGGGACGACCAAGGCCAGGGAGCAGCAGGCGCAGGCTGGGGGTCCTGGTAGCTTGTTTAAAAACAAGTGCCCTGGGTGTACACATTACTTAAAAATAAAAAATCATAGGGGCCCTGGGTGACTCACTCGGTTGAGCATCTGACTCTTGACCTTGGCTCAGGTCACGATCATGGTTCATGGGTTCAAGCCCCACAATGGCTCTGTGCTGGCAGTGTGCAACCTGCTCAGGATTCTCTCTCTCCCTCTCTCCTGCTTGAGTGCATGCACTCGATCTCTCTCTCTCCAAATAAATTAATAAACATTTTAAAAAATATATTAAAAAAATATAAAACCTTTAAAAAACAACATATAGAAAAAAATACAACATAAAGAAATAGGTTCAAGAAAGAGCTCACTGGATTTAAACATTCACTCCTGAAAGCAGTTTACAAATCTGTTGTTTTAAAGACCAAATCTTACTCTAAATTTCCCAAAGCTCTTTCGTGTGACTCTCAATTAAAGAATCTTTCAGTAAAACGAAGTATGTACGTCGTTCCCGGTGCGGACTCCCTTCCCCACCCTGATTCCCTCACCCAGGACACAGCGCAGGAAGGGAGTTTCCTCCCTTGGGAACAGCAGTGGCTCAGGCTGCGGCACACGCACAGGGCGGGGAGGACAGAGGCTCAGCACATGCAGGGTTGGGGGGGGTTGCAGGGGAGGGGCCCCTGCCTCCGGGCTGCAGTTGAGCCCAGCTGAGTGAGCGGCACCTCTGGCCAGACCCACTGGCAGGAGCCGGGTGTCACTGGAGCCTCCCTCCCGCTTAGACCACGAGCAAGGCCAGGCACCAGTCAGTTACCTATTCTTTTCAAGATCGTTCAGGCGAGCAGAAAGATCCTCAAGGCGGTTGATCTGTTTGTGGCACTGGCTACAGTAAAACTCAAAAGCCTCATCAGTGAGGATGCTGTGCAGCTTTGCGGCAAGCGGATCGGTGCTAGAGAGACGAGAAGCGTCAGTTCAGAAGAGAGCGAGGACCCATCAGGTTATCTGTGACTCCACAGAGGGGCTGGACGAAAGCGTGTTGTCACTACGGAAAATTGTGGCTCTTGCTTTTAGACTGCGGTGAGCCCACCTCCCTCAAACGTCATCTCTAGGACTGGTGACACACTGGCTCCAGCAGTAAGGGGACTTGGTCACACACCTGCTCCTTCCTGGTCAGGTGCTCAGAAATAGCCCATTGGCTTCACTGTAAAACGAAAACTCTTCTTGCACAAGAAGAAATGACTGGATACACTGCTTTCTCCTTTGTCAAAAACACCAGTGTGAGAGCAAAGCGCGCATCTCCGGGTGGACTTTAACTTCCTGCACTGCGGCGGCCTTACTCACTGCTCTGAAGCCCACCGGTGTCAGAGCTGCACATGGATGATGAGCACCAATAACTGTGTCATTTTTTAAGGCCTTCATTAAAAACTCAGGATTCAGGGGCGCCTGGCTGGCTTAGTCAATTGAGCGTCTGACTCTTGATTTCAGCTCAGGTCATGATCCCACGGTCGTGAGATTGAGCGTTAAGCTCTGTGCTGAGCATGGAGCCGGCTTGGGATCCTCTCTCCTCCTCTCTCTCCCCCTGCCTTGTGCACGCGTGTGCATGCGCGCTCTCTTTCTCAAAAATAAATAAATTAATTAAGTAAAATAACTCAAGATTCTATTTGCCTCCTTGTGATCTAATTTAAATGGACTTTCATGGCACTGTTGGGACACCCACTGCAGGAAGATGAAAGCTGGAAGGCAGTGATGTCCCTGACACATTAGGACCTGCTGGCTTTTGGAAGCCGGTTTGGAAGTTCCACGTGAAGACAGGTTGAGGGAAATATCAGTGGTAGCACAGAAGTTACACCTGAGACAGAAAAGAGTAAAAAGGCTGGCTTAGAGGCACAGACGAAGCAGACAAGAAAGATTACCAAACTAGACAGACAAACGTTTAGCAGCGTCCAGTTCTCAGCCTCTGCCTCAACACCACCATGAACACGCATGTGGAGAGAAAAGCTGCTAAAAGCACGCGCATATTTCGCTCACGCCAACTCCCAGAGGCTTGCCCAGAGGCCCTCTCCCAGGCCACGGGTCCTCTGGGCCAGGGCAACAGTCTAGGCAAAAGAAGGGCCTCACGGGTGCAGGTTCAGAGATACTCAGCTTCTGCCGTTGGCAAAGAGAGAGGGTTTGAAGGACCTGGCGCCAAGGGGCTCGGTGACTGGTATGGGGCAGCCGCTGAGCCAGGCGGGAGCCTCACCAGCAGAAGCAGGTGCATCCTCAGGCCGGTCACCAGCAGAAGGCCACCAGGTCCACAGGCCCCTTGTTTGGACGTAAGCGAAGCCCTAGGAGGAAGCCAAGCTGGAGAGGATCTGGCTCCATGAGAGCAAAGGTCTCACCCTTTAGACCTAGCACTTAGGCTTATTCATTCAGAACTTTCCAGACAATTTGGGCCTGTCTGCTAACTATAAGGAAATGAATCCAAAGAATCATTTGCGAAGGTAAAGCCTCCCGCAGAGGCTGATCAAAGGGAACAAACTCGCAGCTGCAAGAGGAGTAAGGTCTGAGGATCGAATGTAGAACATGGTAACCGCACCGCATCGTATCACTGAAATCACCGAGAGAGTAGAACGTAAACGTTCTCTCTCTCACACAGATGTATACGCACGGATACACACGTGCATACGTGTTCTCCCACACGTGCACATGGCACATACACAGATGCACACGTGAGCGACCACGGGTACATACACACATGGTCTCCCGTACACATGGACACACATGCATCTTCTCTCACGCATGTACACAGATACACGCATACACACGTGGTCTCACACGTGTACATATGGATACATACGCACACGGTCTCCCACATGCATGCACACACAGACACACACGTGTTCTCACACACACATGCACACATGTTCCCTTGCACATGTGCACACACAGATACAGACATATGCACGTGGTCTCTCACATACATACACACGGATACACACATGCACATTTTCTCACACGTGTGGACACATGGATACAGGCATGCATCCATGGTCTCACACACGTGTACATACAGATACATACACACCCATGTTCTCCCACACACATGCACACAGATGCATACACTCAGTTTTCTCACACACACCCACACAGACACATGCACGCATGTTCTCCCACACATACACAAAGACACATACACACACGTTTTTCTCACACACATGTACACACGCGCACACACACACGCCCCTGCAGTGCAGGGCTGCATTACCTGGGGGTGAGGAAAGCAGGGTCTCTGCAGTCATGCTCCCCATTGCAGAGCGTCTCCAGGGACAGCTCTGCCTCACTGCCCTCACCGTAGTCCTCAAAATGCTCCTCGCCGCCGATCACCGTGACGACGGACTCGTTGTGCAGGTGGGGTCTGCAAAGGCAACACAAAAGTGACACATTGTGACTAGGGGCCCCGGAACCGAGGGTGTGATGGCACCTTGCAGCAGAGATGTGCCACTAGCCACACGCTTGGGTTCAAACATTGTCGTAGCCACGCTAGAAAGAAGTAAACGAACAGGTGAGGCTGATTTTAGTAATGTATCTAACATATCCAAAATGACATCATTCCAGAAGCAAGACTCTATTCTTTATGTTGTAGCCAGTCTTTGAAGTCGGGAGCTCACTGCACACTTCCAGCACGCCTGCTGCAGACGCATCTGTGCCCCCCCACCCCAGCTGCTGTCTTCACACCCCCGCCGGCCAGTGTGAGCACAGGCATCTGCTGGGATGTGAGGTTCAAACAGCAGATTCCAAGCAGGGAAGGTAAAGGGTTTGCGAGCACCTGTCCTCCTTCTGAGAGGGAGGTCACTCCACACCCACCCCGGAGAACTAGGTGCCCGGGCACGGCCAGAGGCTGGCACTGGCTGAGCCAACGCTGGGGGGCCCAGCGGTTCACCGGGGACAACAGAGAACACCTCCGCCAGGGCTCGGTTAAGCTCCTCACCGCGAATCCGCACAAGAATCTGAGAGCTGCCCCTTTCCGAAGGGGAAAGGGAGCCTTGGGGAGCCAAGTAACGGTCTCACAGGCAGAGTCAGGGACGGAACCGGGTCCCTGTGCACGTCCCCCAGACCATCACGGCTGCTCAACACTCAGAGCATGTTCCGGCTGCCCACCCAGAAGTGCACGCATCCACGGAGCAATCCTGAAGCCCCTCAGGACAAATCCCACGGTCTTACACACACCCGCTTTCAGGAAAGTGAAACTGTAGTAAACTGAGATGGGGATGATCTCCTTACTTCTCATCACCCTCTGAGGCATATACGTAAAAGACAAACACATGGAGACAGATACTATATTCAAAGAATGGAAGATCTGATATTGTGAAGATGTTGATTCTCCCCAAATTCATCTATAATAAACACAACCCCGCCCCAAATCTCAGCATATGCCTTTGTCCCGAAACCGACAAGCTGATTCCAAAACCCGCAGGGAAAGGCCAAAGGGCCAAAAGGCACCAACACAGGCTTGCAGCCTTGAACAACAAGACACAGACAGTACAATCTACAACACGCTGGCATACAAGACTGTGTGGCACCGATCCGAGAACGGACAGAACAGCGTGCACAGTCCAGACACAGCTCCACACACACTCAGCCACCTCGCAGGACCCAGGTGACACCAGACAGTGAAGGAAGGAAGAATCTTTTCAAAAGTGAGGCTGAATTGATTGAATACCCAGTTGGCAGATGACCCCTATCTCACACCACACACAAAAAGTCAGTTATGGGGAGATTACAGATCTGAATACAGAGGTGAAACAAACAAAAAAAAAGCTTTTAAAGGAAAGCAATAGTAAACGTCATAATCATGTGAAGTAAGCAAAGATTTTTTTTTTTTTTTAATGTTTGTTTTTTGAGAGACAGAGACAGAGCACAAACAGGGGAGGGGCAAAGAGAGAGGGAGACACAGAATCCAAAGCAGCCTCTAGGTTCCGAGTTGTCAGCACAGAGCCCAGTGTAGGGCTCAAACCCATGAACTGTGAGATCATGATGTGAGCCGAAGTTGGATGCTTAACGACTGAGCCATCCAGGCACCCCAGTGAGCAAAGATTTCTAAAACAATACAGAGATGCTGGCCACAAAACAGGAATGGATGAACTGGGCCACAGTAAGACTAAAAACATACGTTCCTCAAAGACACCAGCAGGAAGGTGAAAAGGCAACCTACAGAGAAGGGAACACATCCCCCTAACACCCATCCCAGAGGAAGGACTCCTATCTAAAATACATAAAGAATTCCTACAAATCAGTAAGAAAAAGACAACCCAACAGATCAGGAGAAGCCAAATTGCATCCATGGCCTGTTTTCTTTCGTAAAGTAGGGACAGGTCACAGCCATGAACTGTGCCACTTTGCACTTCACCAGCGAAACTTGGCTGCTAAGACCATACAGCCTGCAAGCCAAAAAGTATTTATTACCTGGCCTTTTATAGAAAAAGTTTGCAGATCCCTGCAGTAAACAAAGGGGGCAAAAGCCTTGAACAGGCACTTCACAAAAAAGGATCTCCAAATGGGCAATAAATGCAAGAAAAGGCACTCACCCAGGAAATGCGGGCAAGACTATCCTGCACCAACCGTGCACTCCATGCCCGGTGGAGAAGGAACATGGGAAAGGCGCGCAGCGCAGGCGCTGCGGAGGGCAGGGAGTGACCAGAACCCTGCAGGCAGCAGGCAGGCAGGCAGCTACGAGACGCCCCATCTGCGCGCGTCTGGACTGTGGTTGGAGCGGGAGCCCCACAGCCCAACACGCATGGGACAGCGCTGTCCACTCCTGGGTACAAACAGGCCACAAGACACATGGTGTTTCTAGCAGCTTTATTCATAAAACCAAAGCTGTAAATCCGACCCAAATGGCCACCAACAATGCACTAAAAAGCTGCAGCACGTTCATAAGACAGGATTCTCTAGTAATAATGAAAACAAACAACAGACAACTGTACAAAAGTTCGGATAAACCTCAACAGCCACAACATTAAGCAAAAGCAGCCAGGTGTAAAAAGGCTTCAATACTCTATGGTTACTGGTTTTTTTACGTTTATTTATTTTGAGAGAGCGTGTGTGCACACTCGAGTAGGAAGGGGGAAGAGAGAGAGGAAGGGAGAGTATCCCCAGCAGGCTCTGCACGGTCAGCACGGAGCCCAATGCGAGGCTTGAGCCCACAACCTGTGAGATCACGACCAGAGCAGAAATCAAGAGGGAGGCACCCAGGCGCCCCCGTGTGGCTAAGCACCGGGCAGAGTGGCGCGGTCCTTAGGATGCAGGGCACCCGCGAGGCTGCTGGCAGGTCTGCACACCTGTGACGCCTGCACACAGCCCAGTATGCAATACTTCAGTCAAAGAGAAAAAAAACTCGAAAACTCTGTGAGGACCAAACAAGAAGCGAAATCAAATAAAAACAGGCAAAACAAAATAAAACCAAACCACTTCCAAGGCCGCTAAGCATGATGGCTTCCCACGTGGCAAAGGGCAAACTGCAAGCTCTCATTCATCTCCATGTGGGCCACCTGGAAACTGTCGGACCCTGCCCCCTCCCATTGCTGGTCTTCAAACACAGGGGGACACTGGGAGCAGGGGCAGGGAGGATGGGAACGGATCTGGGCAGGGGTGCGGTAAAGACAAGCAGGGTCTAAGGTTCTGCTGGGAGACGTGCCCTGAATGTGGTACTGGGAGACGTGCCCTGAATGTGGTACTCTGCCCTGGACTCTAAGAACTTCAGTGAGAAATCCAGGATCAGCTTTCTACAGCCAAGGAAGTGGTGCAACATGTCCAGCCAAGGTCATCTGTGGCCAGCAGGGGGAGCACCTCCGGGCAGGGAGGGCCTCGGGGGCAGGAGCCCAACGGGCGCGGGCATGGGCTCAACCAGCAGTGACGGCGCCCTGCGCCGCTCCCTAACAACAGCCCCTCCACAAACCCAATCTGCCCATCGGCAGGGCCACCGGGGCAGTGTCTTGCAAACAGGGCCCGTGCCGTGCGGGGGCAGGGTACAGACCTGCCCGGGAGCAGCAGCAGGGCGCCGTGGCCGGGCTCCTCCATGGCGTCCAGGCACTCGGAGGGCCCAGCTGAGCCGCCGGCGCTATCGGCGTCCCCTTCGGTCTGCAGCTCAGGGTGCACCAGGGTGCTTGTGTCCTCATCGGTGAAGGTCTCACACTCGCTGTAGGTGCTCTCGGACCCCATGTATGCGCTGTCTGTCACCTCGTTGGCCTAGGAGAGAGCGCCAAGGGTCAGTGCCATACCCCGAAATGGTCACGTGTCAGTACCACCCCCCCCATAGTGAGTGCTCTGCTGCAGGCATTGAAGAGACCGCGTGGGGAGACAGCCTCAGGTGGGGTCCCCATAGCACCTCTAAGCAGAAACGTTAGCTTACAAAACAATCCAGTATGTTTGAAAACTGAAACACAGGCACATGTTTCAAAGCAGAAAAACTACTAGAGCAATTTCAAAAGTTAGTTATAGAAGTCTACCTAAAACCGAAGGCGTCCCAACATCGCAGGGTTAAGTGCTAGTGGACCCCTCCCCCCCCCACCGTGGCTACCAGCATTGGGACTATTTCTATCCAATGAACAGTAGAGGAGCATGTCTTTTCCAATTAAAAAGTCACCATCAATATCTGCTATGTATGTTCAGGCTACTGCTTTGAAATGCAAGTATGTGGTCTGACCTCAAAATTCTAACTCTTCAATTATTTAACCAATCCATTGTGTTCACTGGTTGAAGATCTACTTTCCACAGAATCTATCTTTATTTCCATTTGTATGGACCCAGCACCCAGCACAGGTCCCAGCAGTGCAAATGACTTAAGTCCAAAGAACCATTCGACAGGCCATTTTCAGCGTATCGCCTCAGCTTTAATTCCGATGCAAGCGCCCTGGCTAGGGGAAGTAGCCGGCACTGCACGCTCAAAAGAATCTCAGGTTAACCACTTGAAAACAAGTGAGAGTCCAGAGAAGGAGCTGGAGGAAGGTGCACTCTGTCCAGTTGCTCCGGTGTCCTGAGGGCACAGTGTGCTCAGATGCGCCTGGTAACAAAGAGCCGCCGGCCCTCCGCTAGCTTCGAGAGCTTCTCCGGGCTGCACTCCCGTGGCTCCTTGTCCCATTAAAGAGGCGTGAAGGGCCCAGGTTGAGCGGGCAAGAGCCGAGCACGCTGACGACAGGCCAGGGTCCGTCCTTTGTCCGCCATCCACCAGCCCAGTGCCCCTGCGCTGGGGTCCCACTCTGAGCCCTGTCAAGTGGGACTGAGATTAAGAGACCACACAGGCGGGCACAGAAAGAAACTCAGAGGACCATGGGGCCCGAGAGTCCCTGGTAGGCAGAATCACTGGCAGCTGTCTGTAAGGCCGGAATGGAGCAGAATGATGTGGGAGCAGGCACTCCCTGACGTGACCTCATGACCTATGTTTCCAAGGGAAAACCAAACCTTCCTTGGAATCTAAGGCAACCGAGGAACTCCTAACAAACACTCACTTCAAAACGTGAAACCAGGAAATCCCTTTCAGAGGCATGGCCTCTAGTCCTGCTCATCATCATCATGAGGGAGCAGGTATTACTTTCTGCCGGGCTCAGGGCTGGCTCTCTGCTCCACCGATGGGCAGCACAGGCGGAGACGGGCAGGCTGAGCGAGGCAGGCACCTGAAGGTCAGGGGCTGGGCCCACAGGGTAGGCACAACTGAGCAGGCACACAATCCACAGCCAATTCCTGGCCTCTGCTGAGGGGCGGCTGCGGGCTCGCTGCCCAGACGACAGTGCACCCTCACAAAGGGGTGCTGCCTGAGAATCGCCCAAGGGCAGGAGGAAGACCTCCCACCGCCGGACTTGGAACAGCAACAACGAGGACCAGAGGTGGCTATTTAGTATCCCGACAAAAACTCCTGAAAGAAAACGCTGGTCCTTGTCTGCAAGACAGTCCCGTGCAGCCCTGCTCTTCTCAACTGCTTAGTCCTCAGACCTGGGAAGCAGGCAAGGCCCACACACCCCGATCCTCAGCAAACAGGTCCACAAGGGCCCCTCAGATATTGCCTGGGGACCCTGAGATGATTTCCTATAGGAAACAGGAAACAGAACTTAACTCTTGAGATCAGCTTTTAAAAAACCAACAAACCAGCACCTCTGAAAAGCACGATGCTCCTCTCTGGCCCTCATGGACCCCACGCCCTTCAAGGGCAGCTCAGTGTGTGTGCCCGCATGGACCCTATGCCCTCAATGGGCAGCTCAGCATGTGCCAGAGCAAGCCAACTGTGCATGGAGCTGAGCGCCCTCTCCGCAGGAAGGGAAAGAGGGCACAGGCAGTCGGGCCTGTCTCTTTCGCCTGCAAGAAGCCCACCCGAATCGTACAACTGAGGCCGGGGCTGCGACCTAAACCCTCCCTGGAGCTTGGACAGGACAGTTCCGGGTGGAAGTCCCTCTCACGGACAGAGAAGCAAGGAGGCAGAGGCTGCACAAAGCGGCCCGCCGCAGGTTGGGCACGGGTCCTCTGCTCTGGGCCACTCACCCACCTTTTAAACAGGTAGGGCAGGGGCGCCTGGGTGGCTCAGTTGGTAAAGTGTCCGGCTTCGGCTCAGGTCATGATCTCATGGTTCGTGGGTTCGAGCCCCGCGTCGGGCTCTGTGCTGACAGCTAATTCAGAGCCTGAAGCCTGCTTCGGACTCTGTGTCTCCCTCTCTCTGACCCTCCCCTGCTTGTGCTGTCTCTGTCTCTCAAAAAAATAAATAAATTAAAATAAATTTATCCCCTATGACCCAGCAATAGCACTGCTGGGGATTTACCCAAAGGATACAGAAGTGCTGATGCGTAGGGGCACTTGTACCCCAATGTTCGTAGCGGCACTTTCAACAATAGCCAAATCATGGAAAGAGCCTAAATGTCCATCAACTGACGAATGGATCAGGAAGATGTGGTTCATCTATACAATGGAATACTACATGGCCATGAGAAAGAATGAAATCTGGCCATTTGTAGCCAAGTGGATGGACCTCGAGGGTGTCATGCTCAGCGAAGTAAGTCAGGCGGAGAAGGACAGATACCATATGTTCGCACTCATAGGTCTAACAGGAGAAACCCAACAGAGGACCATGGGGAGGGGAAGGAGGAAAAAGAGTTAGGGAGAGGGAGGGAGACAAAACACGAGAGACTCTTGAATACTGAAAACGAACTGAGGGGGGAAGGGGAAGGGGGAAAGGTAATGGGGGGTGATGGTCTTGGTGGAGGTCACCTGTGGGGAAGGTAGCACTGGGTGTTATATGGAAACCAACCTGACAATAAACTATAAAGTTTAATAAAAAAAATAAAATAAAAATAAAATAAAATAAAATAAATTAAAAAAAAAATTTAAACAGGTAGGGCAGGGCGAAGGTTCCCCTCCGCCTTTAACTCCTCATTCCTGAAGCAAATCCATTCCTCCCGCACAGAAGGAGAGTCAGATGAACCCTGCTTCCCACCTCACCGAAGGCTTCACGTTTGCACTTACCCCCAGATTATAAAGAAATAGTGTCCTGGAGTGTCAGGCACCCAGGGGACAGGGTGCTGAGCGGGCAAGAGCCTCCCACTTGGCGGCTGACCCTAAGGAGCCGGAGGGCTCGCGGAGCAGCCCGAGGGGCACCGGAGCTGGCTATTCTACAGGAGCTGCCCTGCCTGCTCAACCCAAGGGTCAACTTTTATGACTCAAGGACGCCCCGAAAAAATGTCAGCGAGCCAGATAGTTTTCCAGAGCAGCGAGGTAAACGTGTCTTTCCAGAGAGGCAGAGCTCACCTCAGAGCGGGGGGCAGCCTACACGAGACACAGGACCAGGTCACAGACTTGCCCCGTCAGCTCGAATTTGCTACCACACGGGATCCAAACTGGCCTGCAAGCCCACAGATCTACGCTATCAACTTTTAAAATATTTACAAACTCATAGGCTGGGATGAACTTACTTGAAAATCAAAGTGCATCTGGAAAACTCTGCCACACGCTAACGTTACCTTCAGCAGTTAAAGAACGATCTGCTGACAGACGAGGAAGCAGGTTCAGAGCCATCGGCGAGGGGCTCCGGCGCGGCCAACGCTGCCCAGGGTCCTCGCCGTCCAGGTCATGGTCCCCCTGCGGGACAGTGACTGCCCCTCTCACCCTCGGGCGCTAGCCCGGGCAGCCTCAGCGGGCTCCACGCCCCGGCTCCAGGAAGGGCGTGCTCTCCCAGACAGACGCCTCCCCACAGTATCGGAAACACTGGGGACGTCTGTCCAGATCGGTCACCAGCTTCGTTCAGCTAACCCCGGGGCCTTCCTAGCTGCAAGTCGTGCCGGGGTTTCAGCAAAACCCATGTGCTCACCTGAAAGTATGTCGGAGCGTCGGAAAAAGTTTAACCAGCTTCCAGACACGCTCCACTAAGTGTCCTGCTGTGCTGACTGACCGGGGGAAGGGGGACAAAGTTCAGAAGTGTCCTTGTTGGGTTTTTAACAGTCAGTCCTCAAAACAGTGGCTTTTGTTCTTGATGTTCAAACCTTTGCTGTAACAGTTCGCAGAAAAGACACGGTCCCCAACATTTTATTAAGGCAGCTCTTTCCTCTAGAGGCCTCGGTGGGAGGGAGGAGGGAACAGAGAAGGCACAGCAGGGACAATTCTTATCGCTTCTGTTTGTGCCTGTTCTCTGTGACCCTCCCAGGCCCTTCCAGAAACCCTGATAGCAGAGCTCCCCCCGCACGCTGCAGGGCCTGGTGCACTCCTCCTGTGCGCTCCGGGACAAATCTCCGAGCAGCCCTTACCCCGCCCCCAGGGAGGCCATGTCGGTAACTCTCCTAGGGGTGTCTCAAGCAAGGAGCCCACAGGAAGCAGGGGGGACCCCAGAGCAGCCCACCAGTGAGGGACCGCAAAGCTCCCCCGCCCCACGCTGTTGCGTGCTTGGCCAGGACATCAGCACAAGGCTTATTTATCTCTGAAGATCGCCAGCAGCGGGTCTCCAGATGTGAGATTTGCGTGTAATGTGCGTATTTTCCACCCATATTTTCACGGAAATTTTTTTCTTTTAAATGTTTATTTATTGGAGAGAGAGAGAGACAACAGAGAGAGAGAGAGAGAGAACGCACCCACATGAGGGGTAGGGAGAGGAAGGGCAGAGAGAGGCAGAGACGGAGGATCCGCAGCAGGCTCTGCACTGACAGCAGCGAGCCCAACACGGGCTTGAACCCATGAACCGTGAGATCATGCCCTGAGCTGAAGTCGGACGCTCAGACGACAGAGCCACCCAGGCGCCCCTGAACTTGTAAGATTATATGACATGCAGGCTTTTTTTAAAAGAAGATCTTTCTAGAAGTTTCACAGTTACTTGGTTCCAGTCCCCGGAAAGTTACATCTAAAGATCATAAAAAGCATAAAAAGACATGGAAGAGCATTTTTGGGGGGGCCTTACGTGCACATTAAGCAACAGAAACAAGTCAGCAAAAGCCACACACCAGATTCCAACTCTGTGACATTCTGGAAAAGGGAAAACTATGCAGACAACAGAAGATCAGTTGCTGCCAGGTGCTATCCAGGAAAGGAGGGGTGAGTCCGGGGGGCAGAGCATGCGGAAGGCAGCGAAACTCCTTGGCCGGACACTACATGGGGGACACATGACCGTGTCCATTTGCTAAAAACCCACAGAATGCGTAACACCACGGAGGAGCCCTAGTGGAAACTGTGGGCTTTTGTTAACAGCAATAGATCTGTTCTGGATCATCAATTATAACAAAGGCACCACACTAATGAGTGCAAGACGTTTATGATGAAGGAAACTGTGTGTGTGTGTGTGTGTGTGTGTGTGTGTGTGTGTGTGTAGGGTGGAAAATGGGAGATTCTGTCCTATCTGCTTCATTTTCTGAAAAGCTAAAACTGCCAAATTATGAAGCGTATTAATTTTTTGGAAGAAACAAACAAAACGTAAACTGTTTCCTCCTTCCTAAAAAACAAATTAGAAGCATTCCTTTTGCATTCTTTGAAACATGGGGTTCCCACCCATCATGCCTTCCAAAGGTGACGAGCCCAAGGTGGGAGCCGGCACCTCGAGGGTACCACACTCCTGCGGGCCTCGGGGATCCACCTGCACGGGGGCAGGAAGGGGCCGGGGTCGGACAGGACCCTGACCTGCTCTGCCCAGGGCTCGGGAGGCAGCCCCTGCATCAGAGGCTCCCACACTTTTGGACCAAATGAACTCTTGAGGTACAAAATGTGTTGATGCCTCTTACTACCCCGAGCGACAATCCCCTGTATCGGTGTCCTGGGGCAGCCACATCAAATGACCACGAACCGGGCAGCTTCAAACCACAGGACTGTGTTCCCTCAGTTCTGGAGGGGCCGGCCAGGGTGGGCTCTTCCTGACACACCGGGGGAGGCTCCCTCCTGGCTCGTCCAGCTCCTGGTAGCCCTGACTGCGTCCCTCCAGCGTCTGCTGCATCAGCACTCAGACCCTGTGTGTCTTCTCCTGTCTTCTAAGGACACTGGTCATTGGATTCAGGGCCCAGCATGATCTCATCTCGAAACCCTCAACTTACTACATAACAAAGACCCTATCTCCAAATAAGGTCACGTTCACAGGTTCCAAGTGATTGTATCTTTCGGGAGATTACCCTTCGACCCACTGCATCCACTACGATGATCCAGCAGAAACATGAGAGAGGGACAGAGCAGAAGATGCTGATGCGGGTGCTCAGGCCTGGCTCTGCTGGGAGGGGGATAGAGGTTTGATGCTCACTGACTGCAGAAGTGTTGCAACCCCTCAGACGCTCCAAACAAGGAAAGAAGGACTCCCCTGACCTAAGGTACACTCCTGGAAAATTCGAGCTGTGTCAAACTGCACAGAGCCTTCCCCACCTTGCTGTAAAGGGAGCCGGCCCTGCTCCAGTCATGCGAGCAGCCTGTCTACATCACAGGGGCTGGCAGCCCATCTGAAAAGTGATACATCAGAATCCTGCCCTCCTGCAGCCCCTACTTGGCCACACATGGCCCAGGTGACATCTGGCATCCAACCCCAGGACCGGGCCTGACACCCCTCAAGGTCACATGCAGAATGAACACACCAACCTCACTAAACAGGATGCCAGGCGGAGTGCTCCCTGCCCTCGGGAGGCTCACACCTGGCTGGTACTTCGGGACAAAGCCGTGAGTAGTGAATGCTCCCAGGTGGCCCAGAGGTCTGTGACACCAGAAGTGATGGTCTGAAAGTGAACCTATGTTATCTGAGGGCTGACCAATGCTGGAGCAGCCTCTCAGAGCCAGGATACAAAACCCCAAAGGAAAGTAGTGAGTCCCCGTGTACTCTGAGAAGCCGCTCTGTGCACCCCCCTCATGTTACTAAGGCACCGAGGTTCACAGCCACCAGGTCACAGCCTGGCCCTGCTCCCTGCACCCCTCACTGGGCAACAGAGGACTGAGGGGCTGGTGACTACCATTACCACCTTCCCTACCCAACAGCTCTTCAGGTGCTCAGGAGTTTCTAATGTATTTTTTTTTAACAAGAAAAGAACTCCAGGTCCAGCCACTGGGCTGTCCCAGCCTCTGCTCACCCCTCCAGCCAGTGGGACACAACTGTGGTAGTCTCCTGGGACTGTGCTCACAGGCCTCCACCCTGCCATGCAGAGAACAAAACACCCACAATTACAGGTGACACCATGTAACCATAGCAACCCTGGAGGCAGGTGGCAAAGGAGCATGAGGTGTTACAAGTCCCTAAACCCAGAAAACGGTTTGAAATTTGGTGACCCGAATGCCTCACAGCACGTCCTCTGCTCTGGCCTCGCCTGGCGGCCTCACAGGTGACGACAACCGCACAGGAGCCCTGATGGCCCAGGCCAGCCCTCTGCTGACAACAGGCCCCAAGGGGACCCCCGTCAATGGTCTTGGGTGAGCAGTGGGGAGCAGACACCTGCCGACCCCCTGCCGCAACCATGAGCCCCCCCAGAGCCCCTAGCCGCGAGCACAGGGCTGCAGAGTGAGCCCTGTCCTGCCCTCCCTGCCGTTTGCTGCCGAAACAGCCCCGGTACCACTAAGTGGGGCGGGATTCAGAGGGCATAAAGGAAGACGTGTCACATCGAATTCCCTCTCAGCCCCTCGGTGAGAACCACTTGCCTCAAAGGTAACGAAGTCATCGAACTCATCAGGGCAGGCGGGCGGCTCCTCGTCCCGGGCAGGTGAGACCCCACACAGCTGGCCATCGGACTCTGCAGGAGAGAAGACCCAGTACTCAGCAGGGAGCCCCAGAGGCCACGGGGGAAGGCGAAAAGGGGCTCAGGACAGCCCGTGAGAAGGCAGCGTGGTGAGGACAGGGAAGCAGGTGGGCCCTCCCCCCGGAGAGGTGGTATGGAGGCAGAATGAGAAAATGGTTGTTTCTTTAGACCCCCAACAGCACTGAAAAAGAGAAGGAGCAAGATCTCAAGCCTGTGACACTGTTCACGGGCTTTAAAAAGTACTAGGTACCAGATTTAAATTTTTTAACCCTGTGTGTGTGTCTGGGCAGCGTAGGTGTGATGAAACTATACCAAAATAGCATCTTGCGCTCGGTGCTGGAGTCACTGGCAGTTTGTATCTTCTTCGTTTTTGCTGAACTTTATCTTCTGCAATAAAGGTCTTATTTCACAATAAGGACAATTTTAAACCCAAAATGAAGGGGCTGAGAGAGCTTCCGGGTTAGTGGACACATGAACACGCCGGGAGGTGCATCGCAAACTCCATGGGGCAGAAGGCCCTGCATTCACACCCGTGCACACCTCACCCTATCCACCTCTTCATCTGGCTGTTCCTTTGTAACCTTTTGAGTAAACTGCTAATGGTAAGCAAAGTGTTTCCCTGGGCTCCACAAGCCATTATAGCAAATTATCACACCTGAGGGAGGGGAGACTGAGGACCCTGGATTCATGGTCAGGTCAGAGAGAAGTGTGGGTGGTCCAGGCACCTGAAGTCTTCACTAACTCTGACAGCTGGTGTCAGAGCACATTAAATTGTAGGACACCCAGCTGGTGTCCCCAGAGAAAACTCAGACACTGGGTGTCAGTGTTCTGAGCACAAAACAGATTATAATAGGAATTGTTCATTTAAAATACATCACTTAGGGGCACCTGGGTGGCTCAGTCAGTTAAGTGTCCAACTTTTGATTTTGGCTCAGGTCATGATCTCACGGTCCATGGGATCTAGCCCCATGTCAGGCTCTGTGCTGTCAGCACAGAGCCTGCTTGGGATTCATTCTCTCTGTCTCTCAAAATAAATAAATAAGCTTTAAAAATATTTTAAATACATAAGTTACTATATCTCACATAATTTAACATAACATCAGTCCCTTCTTTATTTTTTTTAAGCAAGCTCTATGCCCAACGTGGGGCTCAAACTCACAACCCCAAGGTCAAGAGGCACAAGCTCTTCCGACTGAGCCAGCCAGGCGCCCCCAGAGGACATTCCTCTTTGGCAGCAGGAATGCACAGGGAGAAAGCTGCTGGCCATCCCCATGGCCTCCAGCCAGGCTCTGAAAAGTCAGTGGTCTGAAGTTCCCACCAGAGCCCAGGGAAGTGGAGAAGGGAGAATGGGTACTGAAGGACCCTCTGCCACATTGCAACGGCAGCACCCGCAGCTACTCCATCCTGTTGCTAAAGCACTCTCTTGGGGCGCCTGGGCGGCTCAGTCAGTTAAGCGTCTGACTTTGGCTCAGGTCATGATCTCATGGCTTGTGAGTTCGAGCCCTGCATTGGCCTCTGTGCTGACAGCTCAGAGCCTGGAGCCTGCTTTGGATTCTGTGACTCCCTCTCTCTCTGCCCCTCCCCTGCTTGCACTCTGTCTCTCTCTTTCAAAACAAACATTAAAACATTTTTAATTAAAAAAAAAAATAAAATAAAGAACTCTCTTAAACAGAATAATGCTTTCCCTCAATAACTATGTGAATTCAAATACTTATGTATCCAGCAGTTATGAGACACCTTTGGCAACTCAAAACTACGCTGCCGTACTGATCCAAGCCCTCTGCCAAAAAAACTCCAATGCGGCTTTTAAGTGGCACAGGCACTTTTGTCGCTGTTGTTTCGTACCAGTGTCCCTGGGAGTGTGGCTACATATCCCAGCGGGGCAGATGGCAGCAGGCGAGGAGGACCACGACCACGCATACACTGGAGTCCCCGAACTTGGACGTGGGGTCTCTGGTGCAGGCGACGGGGTGAAGGTTGCTGTGAACACAAGTTTGGGGTTTCTGGGGCAAGGGGATGGGAGGGTTCCAACCACCCCCGTGCAGTTTGAGACTGCATGTGTATTTCATAAAAAGCTACACTGTCTTTGGCTCATTTCCCCCTCTCAGATGGTAACAGTCTTCCTTGCCCTCCGAAACCTGAAACACAGAATTCAAAGTTCTTAAAACACAGCCGATGGTTCTAGATGCGGTGGATGTGTGCTCAGCCTCGAGGGGTGGACAAATGGTTGAGGGGCCTTGGAGGGGGTTGTGAAGACAAACCCGGTACTGTCATACTCCTCATGGGAACAAAGTACGATTCTCCTGTACGTTTTCTCCATACGAACTAAAACAATTTTCAGTTAAGTCGACATTTTTAATGTGCCTTTATCCTACCCTTCCAGAGCTTGGGGGGTGGGGGTGGCCAGCGTAATGGCCTATTTGGAGCAATCCACACCCCCCCCCAACTCATTCTATTCCTGAAATAAGGCCTGTGGTATGACAGTGAAAATCTCGCTGTGCTTCGCTGCAAACTGGGTCAGCACGCCGCGTCCCTAGCTGTGTCGTTCCTGGGTGCGGAACAAGCCTGCCGCCCAGGACGGGCTGCCCGCACGCCCGAGGAGCGCCTCAAGATAGCTGCGTGGAAGGTGGGTCCCGTGATGCTGTGCCGCATCCTCCCAAATGCTAGCAAGTAACAATTTCAAATTCACCTTTGACTTGCTCTCATTACAAATTTATTTTCGCTCTCCTTTCCTGATGAAACTTAAGTGACGAAGTCAAACTACAGAAAAAAGCAAAACAAAGCCTGAATCCCTGAGACCACCTGGCAGCACGTCCGATGCGGGTGTGGCGTCCCCACCGGCATGGCCCCCGCCCGAGCCCATGTGGGCTGTGGCCGCCTGGAGGCCCGGCGCCTCACGCCCGCTCCAGGACGTGGTCCCGGCAAGCTGGCACTGCGCCCAGGGGAGAAGTCCCATCCTGGGGAGAAGCCCAAGTCTTCCCTCATTGCCCAGAGCCTGGCCGTGTCCCCAGTACCTTCACCTCCACCTTCTGACGCCAGTTGCCCAACCCGACCACGCTGGCCCCCAAACGTGCCAGCGTGCCATATTCAGGCACCCCTGCCCCTGCTTCACCCTCCCGCAGCTGCCCTGCCTGTCTGCAGGCTGTCCTCCACCAGAAAGCCAGATCCCAGGCACAGGGGACTCGCTGTTCCTCCATATGTGCTGTGTCCCTGGAGCCGAGAGCAGTCCGGCTCCACGGTACCTGTGCCCACAGTCCTCACAGGCCTCCGCCGGGCCCCCGTGGCTGTGGCCCTCACGCCGTCTGCTTCAAGCTCTCATCACCGTGGTCCCCCTCAGCCTAGCCACTGGCCAGAGCCCCTCTGTCACGCACCCCAACAGCAGCAGACTGTCCCCCCCAGGCCCAGCGTCTGCCACCTCGCTTCAGGAGCAGGGGTCTGTTCTGCGTAGGCTAAATTCCAGGCAGGGGAACACCACCTGCAACGTGGCATCACATTGAGGCCAAGCCCCGCCCTCTGGGGACGCTTCTATTCCAGAATGTTCTCGCCAAAGGAAAACACAGCACTACTTCCTGGAGCATCCATAACTCTGGGACTGACTGGGAGGTTTTTGTTTTTAACTAAACCAAAGTATAACTATTACCACCCGGAATGAGAAAATACTGAGACTCGAATCCCGTGGGGGCTCGGTGGGGTACGTGGGCTGGCCCGATGCAGGACTTCCGCTGCGGTATCTTGACTTCGAGGCTCAGCGCAGCGAGGTGCTGCTCCCAGGTTCAAAAGGCAGTGCAGCTGCAGCACTGGACAGACGGCGCGCAGCCGGCCAGGTGCCGAGGAGGGTGCAGAAGGACCAGGTACCGCAGGCCAGGGGAGTCAGGAGAGGGGCCAAGGGGAGAGCAGGCTGGAGCGAGCTCTGGCCAGCCCCTCTCAGGCACAGCCCGGGATCCCTCCCAGGGCCTCACCTCGGGCTTCCCTCTGCCAGCTCCTATGACAGACGCAGGGGGACAGTCCACACAAAGGCAAGGAGGAGGGATAGCAAGGGCAGGCGGAGGCCCTGTCTCAGTGAATCAGGGTGAGGTCAGGACTCAAGGACACAGGCCACTTCTCTCACCAGACTGATACCCATATGCTCCTTGAGTCATTCAACTTCAACACACATGCAACCCACGAGACGGCCCCTCGGGGCAACAGCGAGCAACCCCCCCTCTGCAGATAAAAGAATCGGCCTGTGCAGAGATGGCTCTTCCCCCCTGCCAGGCGCCAGCGGGTCACAAGTGTTCCAGGAGCACTTGCTGACTCCCAGGTCACGACCCGCCAGGAATTCCTACAGCTGAGCTCCATTTGGCATGAACTGTGCCTATGAGAGCAGACCAGCCGCCAGGCTGCCCAGAGAATCCTGCACTGCGGCTGAGGGCCTCGGAGCCACACAGACGGCACCGGCCACCTGGCTGCCTGCCACCCTGGGTTCTTTCCTGCTCATACCCACGGGACCAGCTGCCACTGCTGTTCCTGGCCCTGACTCTTCAGAGGCATCTGGGTGGCTCAACTCCCTCAACTGAAGGAAGCCCAGTCCCACCCCTCTGGCCCCATGGTTTAGACCCAGGGACACACGGATGCTGCTGTCCTGTCAGTAAGGCCATGGAGCAAACATCCCACCTGACAGGCGCGGCCAGCACGCTGTGCTTCTGCCGTCACCCAGGGAGCACAGGTCATCTTCCCATGGCTGGAGAACGGAACAGTGCTGACAGGCTGAGGCGGCACAAGGCAGTCCTCGCGCCCTTAGCCTATCGTCCATGTCCCTCTACACGGTGTTTCTAAGTAGCTCCTGTGAGCTCCTGGATTCTAGAATTTTCTACCGACATCCTGCATAGTACTTGAGGATTTTAGCATACCCTTCTCCACTTTCCCTCTCCCAACCTTCCAAAATGGTTAAGTCCAGTCTTTGGTTACATAAATAGTCAATCTGTGTAATTATCATGACTGTGTAAAACAGCATTCATTCCCCAACCACGCAGTATTCTAGAAGCATGTTTCCCCTCTTTTTCAGCGTCTTGTTTTTCCTGGCAATATTAATTGCTTTCTGGGGTCTTGGGCTTGGCCTCCGAGCATCTGTCACCTTCCTACCCCCAATCTGTCAGGCAGAGCTGTGAAGCCTTCTCCAGCCACCCATCGGTTCTGGGCTCCTCAGACTCCATCACCAGCTACCCAGCACGAGGCGGAAATAAAGCTATCTAAAACTAATGATGCCCCTGCCTTGGTGGGAGATGCGTCTCCTCCCTGTGACACTGAGATCAAACAGACAAACACAGTAAGTCTCAACCGTGTGCACGTGCGCCCATGTACTTTGGTTAGAGTAAGTATTCCGTCAAGCACGCACACCACATGTGTAAAACCCAGCTGCATGACACATCACAAAATATACTCCACAAATATCAGAGTGAATATAGAAGCGCACTTGGGTGGCTCAGTCAGTTAAGTGTCAGACTTTGGCTCAGGTCATGATCCCGTGGTTCGTGGGTTCAAGTCCTATGTGGGGATCTGTGCTGGCAGCTCAGAGCCTGGAGCCTGCTTTGGGTTCTGTGTCTCCCTCCCTCTCTGCCCCTCCCCTTCTCCTTCTCCTCTCTCTCTCTCTCTCTCTCTCTCTCTCAAAAATAAATAAACATAAGAAAAGAGTGAAGACAGAGATTCCATTCTCTATCACACACAATTAGGTTTAAAATTAATGACAAGATGTAAGGATTTTTGTAATGTTTATTTATTTATTTTTGAAAGAGAGAACGTGAGCAGGGGAGGGGCAGAGAGAGAGGGAGACAGAGAATACAAAGCAGGCTCGGAGCTGACAGCACAGAGCCCAACCCGGGGCCAGAACTCATGAATCTGAGATCATGACCTGAACAAAGTCTGATGCTTAACCAACTAAGCCCCCCAGGAGCCCCTAATGACTAGATTTTTATTTATTTGTTTGTTTAATGTTTATTTTTGAGAGAAAAAGAGAGCACGAACAGGGGAGGGGCAGACAGAGAGGGAGACACAGAATCCGAAGCAGGCTCCAGGCTCTGAGCTGTCAGCACCTAGTGACTAGATTTTAAAATACGTTTAGAAACCAGGACGCCTGGGGGGCTCAGTCGGTTGAGCGTCTGAGCGTCCGACTTCGACTCAGGTCATGATCTCACGGCTTGCAGGTTTGAGCCCTGCGTCAAGCTCTGTACTGACAGCTCAGAGCCTGGAGCCTGCTTCAAATTCTGTGTGTGTCTCTCTCAGCCCCTCCCCTGCTCATGCTCTATCTCTCTCTCAAAAATAAACATTAAAAAAAAAATTTAGAAATTAAAAGAACTTTTAAATAATTGATGAATCAGAGAAAGCATACAGTAATTTAAAACAAAGAGAAAAAAGCATATACTTAGAGCTCCTCAAAGGTCTACTGAAAGAAGTTGGAGCACAAAGCCATCCCAAGGGTTCTGGGCAGTGGCCCAGGGAGGTCCTGAGGAGCACGGCTGGGGGCACGGGAAGATGCTCCATTCAGGAAGCCACCACAGGCACTGGAGGTGGAGCAGAGGCCCAAATGTGCATGAAGCCCCCATCAAACTCTTTGTGCAAAAGGGTGAAGGCTTAAATCACTTCCTGTATTAATTGCATGTCTAACCTCCAAAAATCACCTAAGGATTACAACATACTCGTTACAGGGGTACAGACAGATGCATGCGGTGCTAAGCCTAAACACTCACACTGCATCTGAAGGCTCTCTTCCTCCTCTCCCTGCCCACATGGCGTTACCTACGTCTCCTATCCCCCTGCCAGTACCACCTCCAGAGGGTCTCCTGCCTCACCTGCTCTACATGTCTCCCCCCAGGCCCCATCTGCCCAGGAGCTGGTGACACCTTCACCACAGCCCCAGGGCCTGCAGCCTTCCCATGGTCGGCCTCAGCCATGCTCACCATGTAGGCCTCAGGACAGCTCTGCCACCTGGACCAGACCTCACTGCAGCCGCCCTTACCTGGCTCCCCTCCAGCCCTCCTCACAGAGGGCTCCTACCTAGAGCCGGCCTGCGTGGTTCTGTGGCATGGCCCCCAGCCACCATGCAGACCATTCCCTCCCTCAGCATATGCTCTGGACCCAAAGGACTACAGGGCCCCCAGACTATGGTAGTATTCACACAGGTCTCGATACACAGAGCACATCTCAGAGCCACCTGGGCTCAGTGTCATAGGAAACCCAGCTCCTACAGGACACTGTTGGGCAATGCAGTGGACAAAGGACAGACAAGATAGGTGACTCGGCCCACAACTACTGATAAGACTTGGAGTCCAAGGGCCTCCCTTGACCCAGCCACTGCAGGTCCTGCCCAGGTCTCTTCTTCCTCCTCCTTCTCTGACAAGTGCAGGAAGAAGGGAAGGGTCTGCAACCAGTGCCTTTCGGCCACCATCACCCCCACACACCTGGCTGCAGCTGGGGCATGAGAAAAAGAGGGCTCTCCAGAGCTCCAGAATTGGACGTGAAGGGACAGAATGAGGGCAACTTGAGAGCATGTAGACACTAAGCTCACACCCAGAAGACCAGCCGTCCCGCCCCTGTGTACAGGCCCCAAAGGCATGGAAACAAGTGACCACACAAAGACTTACACACAAATGTCACTAGGACCTTTACTCCTAACAGCCCCAAGCTGGACACATACTAGCCCCCAGATGAGTGTCCACCCTGGGCAGAGATGAACGACGCGTGGTGCAAGGATACAATGGAGCAGTGCTACACGATCGAAACACAGACTCCGACCGTGCGACACATGTGGGTCTCAAAAACGTCACACACAGGGAGAAGCCAGATGTAAGAGCACATACTGATCGCTTCCTTTGTGTCAAGCCCATAAGAGGCAAAACTGACCTAGGGTGATGAAAATCAGCCAAGACGGTGCTGACAGGAGGGAGAGGCCAGGTGGAGGCCGCCAGGAAAGGTCTGCAGGGATGGTAACACTTGACGGAGATTTGTGTTATTAGGCATAAGAACTTGTCAAAATTCACAGACTGGCTTAAGATTTACTTAAGATTTGTGCATTCCACTGTAAATTTTTACTCAAGGTAAGACCAGAAACAAGTATTGAACTCTGGGTAATGAGTGTAACTCATGCTGAAGTGTTTACGGTGAAATGTATGGAGCATATGATTTGAAACGCATCCCATTAAAAATGGGATGGCTTGTCGGCCAAGCAGAGGATGGACTGATACGCAACGATGTAAATACAGCAACACGTGGCCTGTAGGGCACAGACAGCAAGCATGCATGTGGGTGCTCACGTGTAAGCCTTTCAATATTCTGGTCTGTCTGGGGAAAGGGGAGGTAGCTTCCTAACATTATGGATAAGGGACTGAGTTAGACGGTTCTGGAAGATAGGGTGCATGAGGAACAAAGAAGAGGGAGAGAGCACCCTGAAACCCGGAGTATTTTAGGGGCTTCAAGGAGAAGGGAAGATGTTAAGCCCAGCCAAAGGAGCCTGAGGAGTGAGGGGCATTCCTAAGGTTGGCTGAGGGCACAGCAGAGCAAGGGCTGGAACAGAGAATGTGAGAAGGAAGCACAAGGTCGGGAAGACTGACCTCCACTCCTGATTGCGGTGATCCCTCGGTAGAAGTCTTCAAAACTGATCACGCCAAGCCCACCGGGGTCCAAGAATTTCGTTAAGTCCTTCACCTGCAATTGTCAAGTGAGAGTGCGTTACTCAAGCCGTACAAAATCAGAGGGAGGGTACACCATGCGTCTGACCCCTTCACCACATCCAGAGGAGCATTTTTCTTGCAGGGTGTGGTGCTGAAAACAAGAGCCACTGGTCCCTCTGGTCTGAAGGCCACCAAGAGCTCCAGCCAAGGACAGGCGGCCTCCCAGCAAGCTGCCAACAGCACCCAGGACCATGACTCACGGAGGTAAGGCCCTGCTCTCAAAGGTCAATACTCAGGCTCCTTGGGTACCTGGAGGGCTCAACCGGTTAAGCATCTGACTCTTGACTCAGGTCATGATCTCACGGTTTGTGGGATCGAGACCTGCGTCGGGCTCTGCGCTGACAGCTCAGAGCCTGCTTGGGATTCATTTATTCATTCATCCTCTCTCTCCCCCCACCCCCACCCCACTTGTGCTCACCTGCTCTCCCCCCTGCCAAAATAAATAAAAACAAATTAAAAAAAAAAAAGAGTGATCCTTCCTGATTGTGAAGATCAGAAGTGTTGAAGTTTCAGACATTATTCTAGCCAGTATCTAGATTATTACCACAGCAGAGACCCACCTATCTATTCTGACATGCCTTCCCAGCTGTGCAGAGTCTTTAGTAAAAAGACTTATGCAAGAAGTAACTTATGCAAGAAGATGCTGGATATCAAAATTCTTAAAAGTAAGATGACTCACACATGGATATTAGAGAATGAAACTCTTCGGAAAGAAGTTACATTTATACTTCCAAGTGTAAACTGTGTTTCATCAAAATTTAAAACTTTTGTGCTTCAAAAGACACCACTGGTAAAACTAAAAGACAAGACCTAGACTGGGAGAAGATATTTGCAAATCATATATCCAATAAAGGACTTGTATCCAGAATGTATAAAGAAAGCTTACAATTCAACAACACCACAATTTTTTTTTTAATGGGTAAAACGTTTAAATAGACATTCCACCAAACAAGATAGACAAATGGCCAGGGGGCGCCTGGATGGCTCAGTCAGTTAAGCGTCTGACTTCAGCTCAGGTCATGATCTCATGGTTCGTGGGTTTGAGCCCCATGTCAGGCTCTGTGCTGATAGCTCAGAGCCTGGAGCCTGCTTCAGGTTCTGTGTCTCCCTCCCTCTCTGTCCCTTCCCTGCTCGCGTTCTGTCTCTCTCTTTCAAAAATAATAAACATTTTTAAAAATTTTAGGGGTGCCTGGGTGGCTCAGTCAGTTAAGCATCCGGCTTCAGCTCAGATTGTGATCTCACAGCTTGTGGGCTCTGTGCTGACAGCTGGGAGCCTGAGGCCTGCTTTGGATTGTGGCTCCATCTCTCTCTGCCCCTCCCCTATTTATGTGCTCTCTCTCTCTCACTCTTTCTCAAAAACAAATAAACACTAATTTAAAAAAAAAAAGATAGACAAACATCTGATAAGCACATGAAAAGATGCTCAAGATTGTGAGTCTTCAGGGAAATGCAAATTAAAACTGAGACATCACTCACTAGAATGACTGTATTCAAAAACCCGGCAAGGACAAGTGCTGGGGCGGGTGTGGGCAAGCTGGAACGTCATACACTGCCAGGAGGAACACACGATGGTCTGGCCAGCAGGGAAAACCACTCAGCAGTTGAAATGCCAAACATAAGTACCCCACAAAACACAGCAGCTCCGCTCTCAGGGGTATTCCCAAAGAGAGGCAAACACCAACCACATGGACAAACAGAGGTGTGCACGCCCATGTCCACGGCAAGCGGCACCACTCCCGCCAGCAAGAGGAGAAGGAGCCCAGCCGTCCACCACGGAGGAATGGGTAAACCAGGGGTGGTCTAGCCATCCAATGGACCACTATTTGGCTCTAAAAAGGAATGAAATAGTGACACACACAACATGGATGGAATCTCAAAAACATTCCGCCAAATAAAAAACCCAGACACAAAAAACCACAAATTATATTCTTTCATTTATAGAACACTTTCGGAAAAGACAACTCTACTGAGATAAAAAGCAGATCCGTGGTGGCCTGGAACCGTGTGGGGCAGCAGAGACTGGCTCAGACAGCATGAGGGACCTTTTGGGGTGTGGACACACTGCACAACTAGGCTGTGGTGGCTGCACGATCCTTTTAACTTACTAAAATTCCCTCAGTTGTATACTTACAATAGGTGAATTTTATAGCACATAATCTATACATCAACAAAACTTTTAAGAATAAATGAATAAAGAGATAAGAAGGATTTAAGAGAAAGTGACAGATATTGAAGACAATTTACTGTATTAGTGAGAAGCGAGATGATTCATTTTCAGAATACCAAATAACAACCTATTGGAAATATGTAGGAAGCCCCCACCCCACCCAGGATAATGGAGTCCCAAACCCTTAGGCACCTCACTTCCTGGTTCTTCTTTGCCCTCTCCGTTTCACAGCACTGCAGTGAGCATGCGCCAAAGAACTGAAGCCTGCGTCTCCTCAAGGAATGTACGTCTGTTCCATTTAGACTACTTTTTGGCCTTCCGTGGGCACAGGTGACCTCCGAGTAAGGCTGTGACCTCTGTAGTATCAGCCAATGAGGGACCAGGGAAGAGACTCATGTGCTAGGAGATACACTGCTGTAACCGCCCCGAGTGTGCCTGACACCAGCTCTTGCGAGAACAGTGACTAAAGCCTTGCTTCACTGTGCTCCGAGTCTCTGGTCCCCTCTTTGATTGGGGCAGTGGGCTTATTTCTCACAATATGAATAACAGAAGCCCCAGAGAAGAAAAATCAAAGGTACAGAATATTAAAACTATATTTAAGAAAACTTCTCTAAAATAAAAAATAATTTTAGGACACCTGGGTTGCTCAGTTGGCTAAGCGTCCGACTTCGGCTCAGGTCATGATCTCGCTGCTCGTGGGTTCGAGCCCCATGTCAGGCTCTGTGCTGACAGCTTAGAGCCTGGAGCCTGCTTCGGATTCTGTGTCTCCCTCTCTCTCTGCCCCTTCCCCATTCGCACTCTATCTCTTTCTCTCAAAAATGAATGCTGAAACAATTTTTTTAAATAATAATAATTTTAACTACATCTTGAAAGAGTACATTGGGTACTGAGCATCTAATTGGGGCTTACTCT
This sequence comes from Cryptoprocta ferox, assembly GCA_028646485.1. Taxonomy (NCBI): domain Eukaryota; kingdom Metazoa; phylum Chordata; class Mammalia; order Carnivora; family Eupleridae; genus Cryptoprocta; species Cryptoprocta ferox. The sequence goes on along the minus strand of CM053564.1, from coordinate 360,616 downwards.
GGTGAATTTCTTGGACTTTAAAGGAAAGAAAATCCTCTGAATAGCTATGCAAAATTGAAGTGACTAAAAGAAAATTTGATTATCATTAAACTTTTCAGCAGCAATACCAAGTAATAAGGAATATGACAATCCCCTCATCTGAAGTGTTGTTAGGAAGAGGCACCCTCATGTGACTGGCAAAGGAGGAAAAAGATACCAGAGTGAAAGTATTAAGCAAACACCTCAAAAATCCTGAATTTGAATCTGAAGTATCACTATGAAGTATCACTTACAATGCGTTAAAACAAAGTGAAGACTTTCCAATTCTGTCCAATTAAAAGTAAGCTGCCCTCGCATCCAGGCTGTGATACTGAAACCCCATTTCCCAAAGGACCCAGGACCCTCGGAGAGGTGTCGGGAAGTGTGCAGGTGGAGCCCGGAACCCTGTCATACCCGAGAGCGAAGAAGCTATCAAAGACTCTCTGGGTCACATCCAGTAATGCAGGGGCCAACCTGAAGAGGCTGTCACAGCCCAAAATGAGACAACAGAGGCACTGATGAAAATGATAGCTCCATGGAACCAAACACATCAAACATACCTCAATCCACGCAGGAACGCTTATGGTAAAAACAAAACAAAAAACAAAAACAACTGCTCATCAATGGAGGACACGAGTGAACCAGCTTATTACTGTGAAAACAAATAAAGGGAAAGAATCAAGCAGTTAGAAACTGTCGTTCAGGGCAGGTTTCTCTTTACAGAGCATCCAGCTAGTAAGTGGGGGAAGGACGTTGGATCCACACGTCACACCTGCAATCCCCAGTGAAGTCATGCACAGAGTCAATGACCCTCAGTGCTTCCTGAGGCCACAGAAAGACAGACGGTCAGACACCACACGCCTCCTGATGGAAGCATGCAAGACCACCTAATCCAAGCCTAAACCAAACTACCAATTTACGGGAAATACAGTGATCAAAGAGACACGTGTCAACAATATTACATGGATGTAACCAGCAAACCCTGTCTATGAGGGCCCTGACAGAGACAGATGAGTGACCTTCTGCTTTCAAAGTAAAAAGGATGCAGAGGAAGCCCTCACTAAGAGACTGAGAGGATAGAGCAATCTGTGACCATGGAAGGGCTTTTTGGATTCGGATTCAAATAAAATGCTTTTTAACATCATGTTTAGGGGCACTTGGGTGGCTAGTCAGTTAAGTGTCTGACTCTTGATTTCGGCTCAGGTCATGATCTCACGGTTCATGAGTTTGAGCCCCATGTCGGGCTTTGGGCTGACAGTGTGGAGTCTGCTTTGGATTCTCTGTCCCCCACCCCCGCCCTTCCCCTGCTTGCATGCACTCTCACTCTCAAAAATAAACATTAAAAAATTTATACAAAGGTGGAAAACCAAGACTAAGGTTTCGGCGGGCATGAGCCCCGGCTGAGGGCAAACCCACTAATCCACAACACCCACAAATGTCCCCCAGGGCCTCCTCAGCACGAGGCAGGCTGGCAGGCTGCCACGTTCAGCCCTCCCACCACTATTTGGGTAACATAAAGCCAGACTGAATAGGATCGGCTCAAACTGAGTGACCCTAAGGGTGTGGGGCCCTCGAGCCAGAGACGAGCCAGAGACGGCATCTCTGCCTAAGATACTGGCCACCAACCCACCATCCCAGGCCCTTGTGTGCCACTGAGATAGGGGTCTCAGAAGTCCACGTATCCACCGACTTCTTGAAACAACTGAAGAGGAATTATGTATAAAAGGCCTCCTTCCTTATTTTACAAAAGACTTCATTCCTAAAGCACATGGTGTCAAGTGAGAATCTTGCCGGATACCTTAACGGGTATCTAACCTGGAATCCATACTGACAAAGCTGTCCGTAAGATTCCTAAAAATGTGGGGGCACCTGGCTGGCTCAGTCAGTAAAGCATGTGACTCTTGATCTCAGAGTCCGGTGATCATGATTGCAAGCCCCACAATGAACATAGAGCTTATTACTTAAAAAAAAAAAAAAAAATCCTAGGAATTTCAACAGTGAAGCAACTAATTGAACACAAAGTACCAGGTTGCTCTTTCTGAAACATTAACTCAATGCTTTTTTTTTTTTTAACCCAATGCTTTTTAAACAAATCATTAACTGGGAGGAGACCTTTAGACACATTACAACGTTAGAATGAGCAAAGATGAATCAAAGTATACATTTTTCAAGTCCACTTTACTCTTTCTTTGTACTTTGGAGAATAAATCAGCTTCCATGTGGCTGATGATTTGGGGATGATTCTAATTCTCTAGGCAAGTACTACATTCAGAACCTTTTAGAAAAAGTAAGGAGACTGTGAAAAATAAGAACATGCCCTCTCTTGCACAATCCAGCAGAGCCGGAAAACCAAGCTAAGGGACATGCACCAGAGAGGTCAGCGCGAGCCCGTGCCCTCTCCAGGATACGGATACCAGATACCGTAAGTCACAGAAATACCAGGGGAGAGAAAGCCACTCTGCAAGCGGCTTCAGACAACACAGCCAAGTCCAGCGGGGTTACTCTGAGAAACTCACTAACAAATCCTGTTGTTTCTGCTACAGATGCGGACACCGAAGTGGGAGGAGCAGCCGGAGCAGGCTTGCTGCCCACGGTTAAGGCCAGCTGAAGACGCAGCTCTCGCAGAAATCTCACGGAAACCCCAGCACGAGGAGAGACCACCCCCGTTTCTGCACCTTGTTGTTACCACCATGCTTAGATTGAAACATTCTCAAGAAAGCTTGTCTTATCGGAAGTCACCTCTACCTCACATTTCTAGAACACTCCAGCCAAGGAGTGTAGAGTAACGTTCCTCTCAATCAAGTGCATATGTACATTTACCAAGAGACTACAGTCTGAAAACAGAAAACAAGTTCCAGTGGATTTAAAATGATTCAAACCAACATCATTAGTCATTAGGGAAAGGCAAATTAAAACTTCAACGATGACGTGCATACCTATTTGAATGGCTAAAGTTAAAAAGACCGGCCATACCATGCACCCCAAGGGTTTGGGAAGACGGGGAGGAACTGGAACTCTCAGGCACTGTGGTCGTGAATGTAAAATTACACAACCACAGTAGGGAACCGTTTGGGAATTCCCTTTGTTCATGAGCGATCAGAGAAGCTTTAGTTGTTATGGTCAAAAAAATGGCAACCTAAACGTCCATCAACATAAAAATGCATAAACAAATTGTGCTATTCCACGGGGGGGAAAGGAGCCACGAGGATAATAAACACAAGGGTCCTGGGGCTCCCTCTGGCTATTCGTAAACCTCACAGCCGAGAGAGTGGACGGGAGGGGGTAGGGAGGGCAGCGACTCGCAAAAGCCTGATTACAGATCATTTGTGAGTATCACCCCCTTCTGGGATCTGCACTTCTTATGATAAAGCACATATACATTGGGTTTTCCCTGCTGCTTTCAAAAAGCCCTCCTCGCTGTCCTGAGATGTGCCAGCCGGTGCACCCCCACCGGCGCCCATCCGAAGGGAGCAGCCGGTGCCCGAGGCACCCAGAGCTCCCTCGCACAGACAGTGCCACCTGCCTCTCCACCCGGAGGTGTGCGTCGCGGCAGGCACCGACACTCAAGACGCCATTTCCAACTCTCCTTACTTTTAGGAATGAGCAAAAAAGAACTCATTTTGATAAAATGAGAAAATAGTAAATGTCATATAATTTTCAAAGTTTATAAACAAGAGTCAGGAAAGATGTTTATGTTTTGCTTCTTTACTGACATCTGTGGAAATAAGCCTGGCATGTTTCAAATAGACAGAGCTATGATTCTCAGGAGACGTTTAAGGTTGTGGCTCTTCTGGGGGAAATGGAGAAAGACGGGTGAGGAGGGAGAAGGGTGGCATGAGGCTGTGACCACGTGAGCAGTGCGCGAGCTCTTAAAAAGAAACCCAACAAACAGCGAGATGTTAGCATCTAGTTACCTTTGGGTGGTGCTAACAAAGGAACTGATAACATCAAGGATTTTTTTTTTTTCTTAAGGTAAAATCTACCCCCAACGTGGGGCTTGAATTCACACTGAAAGATCGAGAGTCGCATGCTCCACCACTGAACCAGCCAGGCACCTCAAAGAATTATTTTAATTACTTAGATATGATAATGGTATGTGATTTAAAAAAAAAAAAAAAAGAATCGTTACTTTTTAGAAGTATATACTGAATATTCGTATGAGTAAAATGATATGAGATCTAGGATTTCCTTGAAAACACTGATGGGGGGGCGCCTGGGTGGCTCAGTCGGTTGAGTGTCCGATTTCGGCTCAGGTCATGATCTCACGGTTCGTGGGTTCGAGCCCCATGTCGGGCTCTGTGCTGACAGCTAGCTCAGAGCCTGGAACCTGTCTTCAGATTCTGTGTCCCTCTCTCTCTGACCCTCCCCTGCTCATGCTGTCTCTCTCTCTCCAAAAATAAATAAA
>CM053564.1:299673-347808 GCA_028646485.1 Cryptoprocta ferox | reverse complement strand
GCCACTCGAGTGCCCTGAATGCACATCTCTCTGCTGAGACTGGTTGTTTCCCTTTCTTGAGAAACTGCTTCCTATTGCTTCTGTAACAAATTACCACAAGCTTTGTAACTTAAAACAACAGAAACAGATTCTCCTACGGTTCTGGAGGTCAGCGTCTGAAATGATTCTGACAGGCTAAAATCAAGGGGTGGCAGTGCTGACGCCCGCTCCCCAGTTCCCTGGTCCCCAGCTGCCGGTCTTCCTTGGCTTGTGGCGGAAGACTCCAGTCTCTGCTTCAGTCACCACACCGCCACTTCCTCTTCTGCACTCAAATCCCCTTCTGCCTCCCTCTCAGAAGGGCCCTTGCAATCACACGTAAGGCCCATCAAGAAAACCCCATCTCAAGACCTCTTAATGTATATATCTTATTAAGTTTATTTATTTTGAGAGAGCATCCTAAGCAGGCTCTGCACTGTCAGCTGGAGCCCAATGCAGGGCTCAAACTCACGAACTGCGAGATCATGACCCGCGCCAAAAACCAAGAGTCTGCCGCTTAACTGACCTTGCTGCCCAAGTGCCCTAAGACCTTTAAACACATCGGCAAAGCCCCTTTTGTCATCTAAGGTTGCTTCACAGGCTCCAGGAGTGGAACCCGCATCTCTTGGGGGCCATCATTAGCTTACCACACCCATCTTACTTTTTTTTTTTAAATAACCGTTTTATTGAGATATGACTTCCACCCTATGTTTTAAATCAATTCACTCTGTTTAGAACAAATTCAGCTTATCTGAATGCTAGCTTTAAACCTTTCATCTCGCCCCTTTTTGCAGGCCACTGACGTGTTCATATTGTTCACATTAATCAGTGGTTTTGAGCAAAATTCTCAATCAACTTCTACAGAAAGATACACGTAGGACTTTAGTTCAGGCTCCAATGAACATCAGTCATGTTAACTTTAACTTGATGTCATCAATGTGTACCTTTTCTTCAGGGTAATCTTCAGGTGAAGAATTTTATTTTTCTAGAATGTTTCTGAGAATATAATGGAATAAGTGGGAAAATGATTCATTCTATAAAATAGCCTTTAGGAACATACAGCCTTCATCACAGGGGAAGGAATGGAGGCCGAGGCCACCAGCATCGGATGACACAGAAACACTAGTTGGCCGGCACGTTAGAGGAACATCACATACCGTCACAGCAAACATGCAAACTGAAGCAGCCAGCGATCACCATTTCTCCTGTATCACACTGGCAGTACGTTCCTAGAGGGCAGTTTGGTCACAAAAAATAAATTCTTAAAATCTGCATGGTTCCCCCAGCAATTCCACTTTTAAGACTTTAACCTAAGGAAATAATAAAGATTGTGCTGGAAGATTCAGCTACATGAAAGCTTATAATGTCAAAAAGTGAAAATCTAACATACCAGAGAATTAATCCAATTCCAGCATATTCGTTCATATGATGAAAAACTAGCCACTAAAACCATGTTGTGGAAGTAGATATATGTTCACTGAGAAATGCTGACAATATACTGATTTGGCGTAGGTTAAAACTATAAATTAATCATGACTCTGGTTTTGTCCATCTCATATAAATAATAATTTAAGAGTCTAGAAGTTTAAAGATTCACAGTGCTAAATTTTCGATTTCTCATTTGTCTCCATGTTTTTATTTAAATGAACATTATTCACCTTTTTTTTTTTCCTTTTCAAGTTTTTTGTCATTGCTTTAAAAGCAATACCAACCAGGGCGCTTGGGGGGCTCAGTCAGTCAAGCGTCCGACTTCGGCTCAAGTCACGATCTCACAGTTTGTGAGTTCGAGCCCCACGTCGGGCTCTGTGCTGACAGCTCGGAGCCTGGAGCCTGCTTCAGATTCTGTGTCTCCTCTCTCTGCCCCTTCCCTGCTCATGCTCTGTCTCTCTCTCTCTCAAAAATAAACATTAAAAAAAAAATTAAGGCAATATGAACCAATGAGAACAGGTTCTTAATTCACCATCACAAATGCTAAGATTCCTCCTACTAGAAAGTTCTTTGGTAAAAGAGAAAGCCAAATGCTCCCTAGGACGGATTCAGCCTCACTAGCTGGTACGTCTGAGCAGGTTCCTTGAAGGAGGTTCTCAAAAATGCAATCACCAACAGGAAAGTGTCTGAGACTCTGTGGCCTTTCCTCAGCAGCCAGAGTGAAAAGGAAGAACTCTCTCACAAAAGGGCTTTTTGTTTCCCACAGCAAAAAAATCCAGCCCTGTTTCTCCTGGGTTCTAGTAAAGTAACCCAGCACACCCCGTGCTGGAATGACAGGGCACTGTGTAAACAAGGAGGGGGTGGCAGCAAGAAGCGGGCAGGGAACAGACACCTGCACAGCTCATGCTCCGAACCACACCCGAGAAGAGAAACCATCCGCCTGTCCTTTGTCCAGAGAGCCACCCAACAAAGCAGGCTCTGGCTCACAGGGTCACTCACAGGGACTGCCCTTGACCCCTAAGCCCAGATGCAAAACACCTTCTGATCACACCTCTGTGCTTTCCAGCAGCTCAGCAAAAAGGGCTGCTCCAGAAGCAGAAATCCATGAACGCATCCAAACGCCTCGAGTGAGCCCGAGCTGAGTAGAAGGGATAGCAGCTCCCAAGCATAGCCCAGGACGGACTTCTGGAGAGTTATCAAAGGCTCCAGGATGAAAGGGGGGAAAAGTTACTTAATTCACAGCCTGTGCACCACAGCCATCCTGTGCCCCTAGTTTCTCCTCCTTCACACTGACTGGGCCTGAGCTAGACAGGGGACAGGACCCAGAGAGACATCCTGCGCAGAGACACTCCAGGTTCAAATTTGGCCCCTCTCACCAACTATCTTTCCAGCCTCCTCAGAGCTGTTCACCAAACAAGCCTCCAGGTCTGAGGTTACAGTCCTCACCCACAACACAGTGTTCAGTAAGACCCACAGAAGAGAGGTCCCACACCTGCTCTGAGTTCAAGCGCTCCCACCTGCCTGGGGAGGACAAATTTCCTTCACTGCATAGTTCTCAACCTTGCAGAGGGGCGACTCCGCGCTCTCCCGCTCCCCAGTCACTCAAAGATGGTGTTACTACATCACAGGAAGGGGGAATGGGGCCCGCGTGTGGGGACGCCGGTGTGCGTTTGCTTGACAGCGGGACAACAGCAGGACGACAGCGGGACGACAGCTGAATGGTTGTGACCCAACTTGTCAGCCTGTCAGGTAGCCTCCATCCCACTTCTCAGCCTCACTATAATTTCAAATCTCGGACCTAGTCTTTTATTCAGATGATTCTTTATTTAAAAAAATTTTTTAATTTATTTTTGAGAGACAGAGTGCAAGCAGGAGAGGGGCAGAGAAAGGGAGACACAGAATCTGAAGCAGGCTCCAGGCTCTGAGCTGTCAGCACAGAGCCCGACGCGGGGCTCGAACTCATGAACTCGCAAGATCATGACCTGAGCGGAAGTCAGATGCTTAACAGAGCAAGCCTCCCAGGTGCTCCTGTCTTCCTCCGTTCTAACGAAGGCTGGATGAGGAAGAAGGTGGGTGGGTGTGGACAGAGTGCCTGTTGTCACCTTTTCATGCTCTGCCTCACCTCTCAGTCCCCGGCTGTGACACCAAGGGCACAAGCGAGCCTCGTTCCCCATCAACAGACTTCTGATGCAGCTGGCCTCAGGCTCTGACTTGTCCATACACAGCACACCACCTTTTCAAAAGGCAGTCTTTCTTTCCATAAAAGATAACAAAAGTCTCAGGATACCTGGAGGCTCAGTCGGTTAAGTGTCCGACTTCAGCTCAGGTCACAATCTCACAGTTCATGAGTTGGAGCCGCACATCGGGCTCTCTGCTGTCAGAGCAGAGCCCGCTTTGGATCTTCTATCCCCTTCCCCCTCTACCCTTCCCCTGCTCACGTCCCCCCACCCCCCAAAATAAACATTTTTTAAAAAGATTTTTTAAAAAGTCTCTGGGGAGCCTGGGTTGGCTCATTCAGTTAAGTTTCTGATTCTGGATTTCAGCTCAGGTCATGATCTCACCGTTCATGGGTTTGAGCCCCGTGTTAGGCTCTGCACTTACAGAACAGAGCCTGCTTGGGATTCTCTCTCTCTCTCCTCTCTCTCAAAAATAAACGTTAAATAAAAAGACTGTGGTAAAAATTTAAAACAAGATTAAAAAGTCTCACTGTGTCTTCTGAAAGTCTCTGTGAGGAAGGCACATCTCTGACCTGAGAGACAACAGGCAGGATGCTGGAGAGCATGGTGCTCTCTTTCAGCAGAGAACATTCTTCGGGAAGTGAAGACTGCCAGCCAGGCCTACAGAGAACAGGAAGGAGGAAGATGCCCTCGCACCCTCTCCCCTGTACTTCTCACTCTCAGGATAAGCAGCTTCACCCCCCAGCTGGCGTCCACCCCAAGTATTTTATGCCACTTACTCACAGTCTTCAATAAAAAGAAAAAAAAAACACAGAAATGTAGGGTCCAGAAACATTTTAAGCACTTTCCAATTTTGGAAACTATCTCCAAGTTCACCAGGTCTTGTAATACATAATCTGTTAATAACAATATGATAACGTATAACACATAACCAAGTAAATGCACCGTTTTTACAGTATGCCTATTTTTAGGAAATGAGAATACTGAAAATGCTACTCACACCTACAGAAACAGGAACAAAAGATTCCTAAGAGGTAGGATAAATATTTTTCACACAAAAATTAAACAGAAATCAACAAAAGGAAAAAAAAAAACAGAGACTGATCAGTTCAAAGAGTCATAGATAACCAGACATTGTGAAAACAAACACGCAAAACCCACAGACGAGAAAGAGAGCCTCCCGTTATTTTTTTAATGTTTATTTTTGAAAGAGAGAGAGAGAGAGAGAGAGAGAGAGAGAGAAAACATGCAAGCGAGCAAGCATGGCGGGGGGGGCGGGAAGAAAGAGAGGGGGACAGAGGATCTGAAGTGGGTTTCCGCTGAAAACAGACAGCATGAATCAGGGCTCAAACTCACAAACCATGAGATCATGACCTCAGCTGAAGTCAGACACAACCAACGGAGTCACCCAGGCACCCCAAGCCTCCTTTAAAAGTTAGAAAAGTATTGGGGCGCCTGGGTGGCTCAGTGGGTCAAGATCTCAAAGTTCAGGAGTTTGAGCCCCGAGTCAGGCTCTGTGCTATCAGTGCAGAGCCCACTTCGGATCCTCTGTCCCTCTCTCTTTCTGCCCATCTCCCACAAGCACCCTCGTGCTCTCTCTGTAAAATAAATAAAACATTACCAAAAAAAGTTAGAAAAGTATTTACTATTCCTACCCCAATTCAAACAGCCCAAAACCATTAACTCCCAGGAGGCAGGAAACGTGTTTCCTAATTACTTCTGGCAACTCCCACAAAAAGCCAGCACGGAGCTTAGTGCATGGTGGGCTATCAGCAATGCCAACACATGGTGTCGGGTAGCACCAAGCTACCCCAGGGCCAAGTTCTAGAGTCACAGGCCACAAATACGCAGTGTTTCAAAGTTCCCCTAGGATGCCCAAAAGGTAATTAAAGTCCAGAGAACATGGTTTTGCACACAGTGAGCCCTCAATCATGCAGACTTCTTGGAACAGCACTCCCCAAGGGGTGCCCGGCTGGCTCAGTCAGAAGAGCAGAAGAGCATGCAACTCTTGATCTTGGGGTTGTGAGTTCAAACCCCATGTTGGGTGTAGAGATTGCTAAAAAATAAAAAGAATAATAAAGAAACTTAAAAAAAAAAGTGTGTGTGTGTGTGTGTGTGTGTGTGTGTGTATACACACACAGAGATACATTAAAAATAAATAAACGGCACTCCCCAAACGTCAGGAAGGGTTTAAGAGCTATACCTGCCCGTTCATTGCTGACAACCACCTGTAAATCAGGTTCCCCTAGGGTCCTCATTTAGAGAGAGGCCCAGAGCAGCTGAGCAACCTGGGAGGGCCCCTAACCCTTCTTAAAATAATGACCACCCCTGCCCCCTCAGCCTTCCTTCCCCCTGTCACTCTCTGCACACCCTATGCCTCCCACTGGACCTTGTCACTGGTATTTTCCCAAGTCTCCACTGGTGTCTCCAGATAGGCACCAGTGGTCACTGACACCACCCCCCACTTTTTCCTTGCTGACAGACTTCAACCCTTCTTCAACTCATGTGACTCAGGACATAACCAGGAACACTACTCCATGCCAGCGCCTTCGTGGCACGTGGGTGGGAATGGAGACAGAGATGACAGGAGAATAAGTAAAATACGGAGCCTGTAGACCATGCTAAGCGAGGAAAACAGTAAAATGGGGGAAAGGGGGAGTGGGAGCCAAGGGGGGGGGTGGTCCCAGCAGGGAAGGCTGCCTGTGGCCAGGTCAGGAGAGCGAAGCTGACTGGTGTCACCAGTGACGCCCACACTCCTCACACCAGGGTGAATGCTGAGTTCCTGAAAGCTCTCTCAGCAATGCTGCTGCGGCTGCTGCTGCAGGTCCAGGGACTGCACTCGGGAGGCACTGCTCAAGCCAATTACGGTGCCTCCACTCCCCCGACCCCCACACAGTGCAGGGACCTGCCTGGAAAGCATCTGTGAACAAACCATGGCCAAGGAAGGGGTGGGGGACAGTGGGTCCAGGAAACTGCAGGGGAGTTTCTTAAACAGAGACACAGGGAAGGGGTCCTCCTTCCACCTCCGGACACTTGTGGCTGCAGCCAGGACCATGAAGAAAGCGGCCAGCATGCGGAGTGGAAGAGGCGGGGCCGGCAGGGCCGGATCTGAACGATGCTGTCAGAAGTCACGTACCCACGGCCTGTCCTGCGTGAGCTGACCGTGCTGGGGTCCTGACTGCTCTCCCCCATCCACTCCTGTCCTCTCTTGACTTCGCCCTCTTTCTGCACAATAGATCCTATCACCTAACCCTCTCTACGTAACCCTTTTAATGCCTTCCAGGACTCAGAGACTGAGGCTCGAATTCCCAGCAGGTGCCGAGGTCCCCACCCCTCCAGCTCTGTGCCCTCTTTCCTCCCACACAGGCCTTTCCTCACGGCACCTGCACCTGGGACCTTCCTTCCTCCCCCACTAATTCTACTCAGCTTCAGAATGCCAGCTTAAAACTTACCTTAAAAAAAAAAGAAAGAAAGAAGAGAAGAGAAGAGAAGAGGAGAGGAGAAAAGAAAGGGACTCCCCTGAGGGAAACTCCTAACTAGGTCGGGTTCCCTGTTACACAACCTTAAATAATCTCTGCTTTTCCTTCACAGCCACTGGCAGTGCTGGCAATTACCAAAAGGACAGGAAGTATGCCACTCTTGCTTATCATTTGTCCCCAGCACCTATGACACTGGCTGGCACAAGGAAGATACTCAGTCGACACCACCATGCACATCTGCTGAGTGAAACAAAGCCCAGGCCTGACTCCGAGGCTCCTGGGACGCCACGGTGCCCTGAACGACTGCAGCGCCCGCTGAGGGGCGGGCAGAGACCCCGCACGTACAGCTTGGCCAGCACGTACGGCAGTGGCCGCAGCACCTCCTTCCTCCAAGAACAGCCCACAGGCACTCCGCTCCCCAGCACGTCAAGTGTGACCACCGGAGGCCACGCGGGCCCCTGCAAACCCAACAGGGGGAGGAGATGCAGGCGGCATGCAGCTTCTCAACTCGTAGTTTCAGAGACTTCATTCATTCGTTCGTTTTATTTATTTACCTTTTCTGTTTCTGAGAGAGAGAGAGAGAGAGAGCGTGAGAGAACGAGTAGGGAAGGGACAGAGAGACAGAGACAATCCCAAGCAGGCTCCACGCACTGCCAGCAGCGCGGACGGAGCCCGATGCGGGGCTCAAACCCACAAACCTTGAGATCAAGACCTGAGCCGAAATCAAGAGTCAGACCCCTAACAGCCTAACCAGCTGAGCCCCCCGGGCCCTCAGGGACTACATTCTAGATGTGTGACAGGAAACTTGTGCTGAAGCAGATGAGGGAGTTCCAGCAACACAGCCAAGGACAGTCCGCCTCCTTCCTCTACGAGGCCACAGAAAAGCTCTAAAATGTTAAGAAAGCCTTACCACACCTCTTCCAAATAGCTCCAATTCCAAAGCCTAAGACAATAACCTCAATTTTCCCAGCACAAAAATTAGGTCTTGCTAGAAGTTGTGAAAAGTAATCTGTATAGTGGAGAAAAACAAACAATAAATGCCTAGTACATCCACGTAATGGAATATTTATTCTAGGGTTACAAAAACCTAATTTCATGTATGTGGACTTTGTCAAAATATGAAATCTCTCTCTCTCTCTCTCTCTCTCTCTCACACACACACACACACACACACACATACACACACAGAATGCAAGATAAAGAAACCCAAACCAAATCACATTTGTTGATACCAGATTTCCCAGAGACGATATTCAGGGGAGAAGGGACAGGGGCAGCACTCTGTATCCCAGCCCTGTCCCCTAGCTATGTGACAGTGAAAAGTCCTGCTCCACTCACAACAAGGACAATGGTGAGGCCAGTGGGAGAAGGAAGCACTGAGCCTGACAGGTGCATGTGCAGGATGTTGAGGAGAGAAAGGGGCTTAAACTGAGTTCGATGGAGTGAATACACGAGTTTCTCTCCACTCCCTCCTGAAAGTCCACTGGAAAAACACTGCTCCAGAGGAGAGACACTGACATTCTGGAAGATGCATGGGGATGGATAAGTGGGCACTCACTCAGAGCAAAGAACACAGTAACATAATGGGCACAGAGAGGACAGGATGCCAGGTGACCAAGCAAAGCACAGGAAGAAGGGCATCAGGTGTCGTACCTGAAAAGAAAAGCCTGGGCGAATGTCTGACATGAAACCTCAGGCAGGAGACCGACTCAGGCCAGACAAGCGGAAGTGCTCCAAAAGTAGGACACCACACCTGGAGGTGAGGAGGCGAGCCCCAGCATGAGAACAGGGGCCAGGACACAAGAGCAGGAGAAGTCCAAGGGTTCGGGCTGAGTGCTCGGACCCCCAGCAGACAGGCTAGCAAGAACTACTGATGGGCACACGCCAAACAGAACACGTGAACATGTAAACTGATGGGGCGCCTGGATGGCTCCGTCAGTTAAGTGTCTGGTTCTTGGTTTCGGCTCAGGTCATGATCTCGAGGTTCATGGGATCGAGCTCCACATTGAGTTCTTCGCTGACAGTGTGGAGCCTGCTTGGGATTCTGTCTCTCTGCCCCTCTCCTGGTTATTCTCACTCTCTGGCTCTCTCAAAATAAATAAATAACCATTTAAAAAAAACAATGAAAAGTGATTCCAGGAGAAGCCAAAGGTTGCACTGGGCAGGAAATGTATTCCTGGCACGCCACATGGGGCAGCTGTGAAAAATATCTACAATCAAAACAAACACAAAATGCCTATTTAATTCACTATATAGAAGAAAAGAGGAGACGAAAGGGAAAGATGTGTATGTACCTTCCCCAAAAGAAAGGCAACAGCAACTACCTAAACCCGGGGGAAAGAACCCGAAAAGGAAAAAGCCAGGAGTCCGGGAACAGAAACGGGTGGCAGGGAGACCACAGCTACCTCCTGCTGGGCAGCGTGCAGTAAACCATTTGACTTTTTAAACTGTACACATGATAAAAATTAAAATTAAGCTGAAATAGAAAACTAAAACAAGTACCAAAAATGAGTGCAGCGAACGGAAGTTGCAGAGTAGCAAGGGTGGGCCAGGGTGCGCCTGGACTTCTCGCTCTGAGTCCTGGCTTCGCCTCTGCTTTTCTAGCAAACAGAAAGCAGCGAGCGCAGAGGGCAGCCCCGAGGCCTCCTGAGGGGCCAGCGGAGTGGGGGCCGGTAAACATTTGTGAAGTTAATGCCAGAGTACATACAGAGTGAGGAAGACTGATGTTGAAATAGAACTGGGTCTTTAAAGAGATGCAAACTCTTTCCATAGGCGGCAACGGAGGCGGAGGGTGCAGACATGGCCGAGGTTAAGGCTCAGGACCTTTGCAGAAGGGGGAGCTGCTTCAGCAGCCGGAAGACCTGAAGGTGGAGCTGTCCCAGCGGCACGGGGCCAAAGTGACAAGCGGCGCGGCCTCCAAGCTCTCCACGATCCGGGCTGTTCGCAGATCCACGGCCCGAGTTCTCACCATCATCAACCAGACTCAGGAAGAGAACCTCAGGAACGTCTACAGGGTAAGAAGTACGAGCCCCTGGATGTGAGGCGCAAGAAGGCACGGGCCGGGCACCGCCGGCTATACAAGCACGAGGAAAACCTGACGACCAAGCAGCAGCAGTGGAAGAACAGTGTACCCGCTGCGGCAGTACGCGGTCAAGGCCTGAGCACCGGCGTCAATAGAACACAAACTGGAGAAAATAAAAATAAAAAAGTAAAATAAACAGAGAGATGCAAACATTTTCAAAAGTCTCAAAAACAGCAGCTCTCTAGCCATGACCCCAGGACAAGGAGCAGCAGCATCACCAGGAATTGGTTAGAAACATTTCTCCGGGCGCCGGGGGGGCTCAGTCGGTGGAGCATCCAACTTCGGCTCAGGTCATGATCTCACGGTTCGTGGGCTCGAGCCCTGCGTCAGGCTCTGTGCTGACAGCTCAGACCCTGGCGCCTGCTTCGGATTCTGGGTCTCCCCCTCTCTCTGTCCCTCCCCCGCTCATGCTCTGTTTCTGTCTCAATAATAAACTATAAATAAATAAATAAATGTTAAAAAAAACTAAAAAGAAAAAAGAAACATTTCTTGGGGCGCCTGGGGGGCTCAGTCCATTAAGCAACCAACTTCGGCTCAGGTCATGACCTTACATTCATGAGTTCAAGCCCCGCTTCGGGCTCCGCACTGACAGCTCAGAGCCTAGAGCCTGTTTTGGATTCTTTATCTCCCTCTCTTTCTCTCTCCCTCTTGCTCTGTCCCTCCCCCACTGGTTCTCTCTCTCTAGTAAACAAACATTTTTTAAAAACTTAATAAAATTGGATGTGCCCATCTTTAGAAAAAAAACAAAACACATTTCTTACCAGATCTCACTCAGACAAGGCAACCAGACACCCTGGGCTGGGCCCAGAAGCTTTCACGGGGTCTCCAGGGGATCCTGGGGTGTGCAAACATGTGAGATCAGGCAACAACTCGGTCACTTCAGCAGTTAAGACACCTGTTCTCAAACAGTGGTCGGGATCCTGGGGCCCTGACTGTCCTGGGTGCTTTGCAAGATCAAACGAGGTTCATGACCTTCCAAGACCTTCTCTGCTTTCTTCTCTCTCTCTCAGGAGTATACAGCAGGGTGGTCTGCAGGCCCCAGGACACACACACAGCTCACAGAAGCAGATAGAAGAATCTAGTTCTCTTCAAGTAAGCCAGACATTTACGAGACTTTGTAAAAATGTAAAACAATGCCACTCTTCTCACTATTTTAGAGAGTAGTATTTTTCATTAAAAATGTCTCTGATGGGGGCACCTCTCGCTCCGTCATCAGGCTCTGTGCTGACAGCTCAGAGCCTGGAGCCTACTTCAGAGTCCGTGTCTCCCTCTCTCTGCTCCTCCCCCTGCTCACACACACACACACACACACACACTCTTTCTCTCTCTCTCAAGAATAAATAAATGTTTTGGGGCGCCTGGGTGGCTCAGTCGGTTAAGCATCCGACTTCGGCTCAATGATCTCACTGTTCATGGGTTCGAGCCCCGCACTGGGCTCTGTGCTGACAGTTCAGAGCCTGGAGCTGCTTCAGATTCTATGTCTCCCTCTCTCTCTGCCCCTCCCCTGCTTGCTCTCTGTTTCTCTCTCCTAAAAATAAATAATAAAACATTTTAAATAAATAAATGCTTAAAAAAATTTTTTAATTAAAAAAAAGTCATTGATGTTGGGGTACCTGGGTGGCTCAGTTGGTTAAGTGTCCAAGTCTTAATTTTGACTCAAGTCACGATCTCACAGTAGTGAGATCAAGCCCCACATGGAACTCTGCACTGGGCATGAAGCCTGCTTAAGATTTTCCCACTCCCTCCCCCCTCCCCTGTGTGCTCTCTCAAAAAAAAAAAAAATGTCATTAATGATACCATGTAATAGATTATTTTTTTAAATTTTTTAATGTTTATTCATTTTGAGAGAGAGAGAGAGAGCATGAGCAGGGGAGGGGCAGAGAGAGAGGGAGCCACAGTATGTGAAGCAGGCTCCAGGCTCCACACTGTCAGCACAGAGTCTGCCATGGGGCTCAAACCCACAAACCATGAGATCATGACTTGAGCCGAAGTCGGACCCTTAACTGACTGAGCCATTCAGGCGCCACTGTAATGGCTTATTTTTAATGGACTAATAAAAACATACTTCAGATTTTTTATCTTTATAATACGGTCAAGGTCACTAGATAAAACTAACATAAAACCCCTTTGACCCTCAATAACATTTAACGATCTGCAGTGTCTAAGACAAAGAGTTTATGAACTAGCAGTCCAGGGCTTCCACAAGCCCAGCAGGGACTGGCCATCACTAAGAGGCCACAGTACACAGTTAACCATATGGCAGTGACAACAGGCCTATTTGTGGCATAAGCGCAACCCAAACCACAAATTCAGTTTTACTGCACTTTGTTGATACCTAAATCTACCACTAAGTGGCCTCAGGACTTCTACATGCAACACCCCATCAGAGACACCTAATTCTCTAGAACAGCATCTAACTGACCATTTTCAGACCAAGACAAAATGCAAAGCAGAAAAATAAAGTTGCCCTGCAACAGGAAATTAATTTTTAGGCACCCTAAATATTTGAGTCCTTTCACTTATTTATTCAAACATGGATTTATCCATTGGAATACTGTCAACAGGGAAGGGAAAAGAGAGCTCTTTCTAAATTTCCTTTTGAGGGAATCTGTACATTAGACAGGATATTTACATCCCTTGGGGAAGCACCATCCCTTGATAAATAAGAATAGGGTTTCATTGTATAGCTATTCTTAATTTCCTATTTCAACCCCTGTGTCAAAGGGAAGGGTTATTTCATACCTTGTGTAACTATCAATCAATAAATGCTACCTTGGGTGTATGGTTAATAACAAGTAAAACCTGTGTGATGTGTAACATTTCTTTTAAAACCTTTCTGAAAACAAAGAGTTTCAGGGGGTTATTGGTTATTTTTAAGATTGGTAAAAGCCACACAATCTAACATACAGTACAGGTTATCTAACAAAGTACAGGTTACGCTCGATGAACTTCCCATATTGTACTTTCCCTTTTTATTTTGAAATATGTTGAACCCACTGTAAAGTTCAAAGAATAATACAGAGAACATCTGTGTACCCTCCTCTATGTCCAATTATTAATGTCCTTCCACATTCACTTTGTATCTCTTTCTACACACCTGCACTTTTTTTGTGGAACTATTAAAAATAAGCTGCAGAGGGGCACCTGGCTGGCTCAGTCAGTAGAGCATGCGACTCTTGATCTCCGGGTCTTGAGTTCAAGCCCCACGGTGGGTATAGAGATTACTTAAAAATAAAATCATAAGGGGCACCTGGGTGGCTCAGTCGGTTAAGTGTCCAACTTATGCTCAGGTCATGATCTCACAGAACTCAGAAAGGATCTCACGGTTCATGAGTTCGAGCCCCATATCAGGCTCTGTTGTGACAGCTCAGAACCTGGAGCTACTTCAGATTCTGTGTTGTCTTCTCTCTCTGCCCCTCCCCTGCTCATACTCAGTCACTCTCTCTCAAAAATAAATAAAACATTAAAAACTTAAATAAATAAATCATAAAATGAAATAAAATCTTAAACAATTACATTAAGGTGTGGACATCACGATGCATCCCTAGACCCTGTCAGCGTGTATTTCCTAGGAACAGGGACTGTCCTTCTACATAATGCCATTATGACACCACTGATGCCCCGTTCATCTGTATTCAAAATGTCCCAGTCTATCCCAATAATGGCCTTCATACTTGTTTCCTTTTACACTAGTTTCTAATCAAGAACAAGTCACGAGTTGTCACAATTCTTCCACCTCCTCAATCTAGATGGCCCCCACCCTTCTTATGACACTGATATTTTCAAGCGTCCAGGCAACTGTAGAATATGCCCGACATTCTGGCTCGTCTGGTTAGTCCTCATGACTAGACTCAGGTTAAACATTTTTGGCAAGAATGCTGGGGGCGCCTGGGTGGCTCAGCTGGTTAAGCGTCTGACTTCGGCTCAGGTCATGATCTCACCATTTGTGGGTTTGAGCCCCGCGTCAGGCTCTGTGTTGACAGCTCAGAGCCTGGAGCCTGTTTCGGATTCTGGGTCTCCCTCTCTCTCTGCCCCTCCTCCACTCGCACTCTCCCTCTCTCTCTCTCTCTCTCTCTCAAAATGAATAAATATTAAAAAAAAAATTTTTTAAGAAAAAAAAAGAATGTTGACCCCCACCCTCCACCACTGAATCCCATGGAGGGGCCCATAATCTCCATTACTGGGAAGTCAGAGTTTGATCACCTGGTCAAGGTGGAGTCTGACAGATTTCTTCAATGTAAGGAGTCGTCTTTTTACCTGTGGAATCGATCACCTATGGAATGACATTTCAGACTGCGTGAGCATCCTGTACCCTCCCCCCTCAAGTGTTTACAGTATGTTTTTTGACAACCATTGATGATCCTCACTTGAATCAATAATTACCTTGGTCGTCACAAAACACTGATTCCCCCCACAAAACAACAACAACAACACTGATTCTCTAAATCTGTCACTTTCTCCTCTATGGAGCATTTGTAAGGAACACTCCTTTGGAGTGTCACTAAGACTGGCTTTTACTCACTGTCCGCCACAGACTTTTTAAATTCGATGTATCCATTATCACCATTACTCTTTTCGGACACTCCCAATGTCCCAGATTTGCCCACTGGGAACCCATTCAAGCTGTCAGGCTGCTCCATTTTTGACCTGTCCCCATCAATTATTGAACACTTCCATGCTTTCTGGTACAAGATAATCCAGCTCACACTGAATTTTGCCTGCCCCAAACTTGAAGGAAGTCATTTCTCCGAGGATCCCTGGTTGCTTTAGTGGGAAAGGGTGTTTGTAACCGGTATCTGGGGGCGAGGTGTACTCAGTGCGACAGGAGTGTCACTGCTCCAAGACCCTTTCAGAAGACAGAGCTAGGAATTGTTTTTTACATCATTATTCATACTGATACCTCAATTTAAATCTCAAGACAAGAGGACTCTCCCTCACCTTTTCCATACCACATATTTTTTTATTTTTTTACTTTAGAGAGAGAGAGAACATGAGCACGGGAGAGGGCAGATAGAGAGAGAAAGCAAGAGTCAATCAAGTGAGCCACCCAGGCACCCCTCCATACCGTATTTTTGTCTCCTTTCTCCCAGAGAGCCCTGGCTCCCAGCAGCAGTATACCCATTTTGCTCTTTCTGACATATACCCAGAGTGATTTCAGAATTACTATGCTGATCTAGCAACATACTTTGAACCGACTTTGTAGTAAGTATTTGCAGTTCTTTTTTTCTTTTAAATACAACCCACCAAAAGAATACCAAGTACTGTGTTCAGGATCCATGAAATTAATCTTGCCTATGTGGTTATATTAGTAATTCAACATACTTCCAAGTTCATGTTTCCATTTGTATTCAATTTGGTTTCTATCATTGTCTTAATTTGTTTTTTAATATGTAGAATATTTGGACGGCTCAAAAGTCAAAGATACATAAAAAGCCAGACTCAGACAAGTCTCACTCCCACCTATATATACCTTACACCTGTCCCCACCCACTTAAGTTTTTTAAATTACTTCCTCGTCTATCCTTCCTAGATTTCTTTCTGCAAAAAGAAATATATACATTTTATTTCCTCTTCTAATTTTGCATTCTTTCTTTCCAACACCTTGCCACCACTCCCCACCCTGGCACCCCTGACCTCCTTATAGTCCTATCCTGCTGGCCTAGCCCTGTCCTGGAGCCTGTGAATACAAAAACCTACTTAACCAACTGAGCCACCCAGGCGCCCTTCTTGCTTTCTTTCTTAAAATTTATTTATTTTTTTGTAATCTCTACACCCATTGTGGGGCTCAAACTCATGATCCCAAGATCAAGAGTCACACGCTCTTCTGACTGGGCCAGCCAGACACTCTGAGGTTTGGTTTCTTATTCTGTTTGTCAATTCCCCTTCCTCTCAGCTAAAGTCATTCACTTAGGGTTTTGCATCCCAGATCCTTTTTTTAAAAAACTGGTAAATTAACCTTTTTTTTAAGTTTATTTTTACTTATTTTGAAAAAGATACAGAGAGCAAGCAGGGGAGAGAGGCAGAGAAAGAAGGAGAGAGAACCCCAAGCAGGCTCTGCACTGCCAGCATAGAGCCCGACATGGGGCTCGATCCCATAAACTGGGAGTCCATGACCTGAGCTGAAATCAAGAGTTAGGTGCCTAACGGACTGAGCCACTCAGGCACCCCTGTCATGGTAAATTAACCATTTTTACGTATACTGTTCTATGACATTAAGTACATTTACACTGTTACACAACCATCACCATTATCCATCTCTGGGACTTTTCCAACTTCCCCAACTCAAACTCTCCCCGTTAAACACTAACTCCCCTCCAGCCCTTCCCCTGGCCTCCATTCTCCTTTCACGCTGTGTGGTCTGACTCCTCTAGGAGCCACCTAGCAGGGGAATCACACAATAACCATTCTTTCTTACCACAAATTATGCATTCTACTTAGTACTTTCTTTCCACTTAGTGCATCTTGGACATCACTCCCTACCAGTCTGTAGTAATTTTCCCCTCCTCCCTGCAGCTGCACAGCTGCTTTGTGAACACACTTCAGTTCGCTCTTCCCGGACAGACATTTAGGTTGTTTCTATATTTTATTCACAGGTGATGCTGCAATGAATACCTTGTGCATCTGATATTTTTATCTGTGGAGGTACATTCTCAGGGTAAATTACTAGAAGTGGGACTGTTAAGTCAAAGGGTCAAGTGCATCTGCAGATACTGCAAATTCCCCTTGATAAAGACTGTGCCACTCTGCACCTTCACAAGCAATTTGAGAGCACAGCTATTTCCCAACAGCCTCACCAACAGAATGTGTTCAAGCTTTTACATTTTTCCCACCGTGATGAGTGAGAAATGCTATCTAAGTGATGTTAATTTGCATTTATCTTCCTCATCCTGAGGGAAGCTGAGTATGTTTTCATATGTTTAAAGACCATTTGTTTATCTTTTTCTGTGGGATGTCTTCATAGCTCTTGTCCATTTTTCTACCAGGTTGTCTTTTTCCCCCTTTGACTTTCACGAGTTTTTATATCAGTCTTTTATCTCATGTTTTTAAAAAATATTACTGAGAGGCCCAACGGGAGAACACGTTGGGGCCAAAGAGGTGTATTAGGCAGGCTATGCCCTCTCACATCTTCTAGATGAAAACCTGAGGTCCCTCCACAGATATGATCAGAGAGACCAGGGACTGGACCCTACACATAGCCCATAAACATTACCAGTGCTCTGAGGAGAACCAGAAGCTGGCTACCCTCTGCTCGCCTCACTCAACACTCACCTTATACCATCCATCATCTGTATTTCAAGTTAAACAGTCTCTCAGGTCATGATCTCATGGTTCACTGAGTTCAAGCCGTGCCTTGGGCTCTCTGCTGTCAGCACAGAGTCCCCTTTGGGTCCTCTGTCCTTCGCTCTCTCTGCCCCTCCCCTGTTCACAATCTCTCCCTCTCTCAAAAATCAATGAACATTTTTTAAAATCTCTCTCACTGGCTGAACTTTTTAAAATGTACTTTAGCAGGCGTTTAAAGGAAACACCAATCTCTCTAGTTGATGTGGACTTTCACTTCCTTTCATTATGGATAATCGGTCTATTAGTAAAATTAAAATTACATTTAATTCTTAAAAATATGATTAATTAAGAGCGCCAGACTGGATCAGTCAGTAGAGCAGGGGACTCTTGATCTCAGGGTTGTTAAGTTTGAGCCCCACAATGGGTGCAGACATTACTTAAAAATAAAATCTCCTGTGTGGCTCATTTGGTTAGGCATCCGACTTCAGCTCAGGTCATGATCTCATGGTCTGTGAGTTTGAGCCCCGCGTCAGGCCTGTGCTGATAACTCAGAGCCTGGAGCCTGCTTCGAATTCTGTGTCTCCCTCTGTCTCTGTCCCAACTCTGCTCATGCTCTGTCTTTCTCTGTCTCAAAAATAAACATTAAATTAAAAAATAAATAAATCTATTGAAATATGTATACATGATATACATACACATATACATATACAGATTATATATATATATAATCAGTTCATTGGCAGGCAGCTTAATCAAAACAAAAGGTTTACAAAATGCTCCTGGATTGATCATGACAGTAAAATGTTAAGCACATTGCTGTGTTACTGACCCAGTGATTTAGGGCAAAGATGGTCCTTACAGCATTGAACAATTCCTCCTGTCTGAACACATAAACCACCTACCTATAAATAGATTTAGCCAGCTGGTACCGCACATCATTCATAACCTGAGCTGGTTAACTTGCTTAAAGAGAGGTGAGAACAAATTATGTGAAATGAAAAAGAACAATCAATCATTAGAGCCTCTGATACTGGCAACAGTGCTAAGTTCCCAAAACCATGGCACTCTAGCTCAAAATGGATCTTAACAGGCAAACTCACTTTTGACAACAACAGGACAATTTAGCTTTCAGCACAGAAGGTTCTAAAACTTCTGTAAACTTTTTAATTATCCAACAAAAGAAAAAATAAAATAGATCATTTAGCAGACTAGAATTTCAGGAGCTATATGTTCTTAAATCTTTCTGAAGTCATGGGTCTTTAGAAAATTAGCTACAGGGGTGCCTGGGTGGCTCAGTCAATTAAGTCTCTGACTTCGGCTCACGTCATGATCTCACGTTCATGGGTTCGAGCCCCGCATCAGGCTCTGTGCTGACAGCTCAGAGCCTGGAGCCTGCTTCTGATTCTGTATCTCCCTCTCTCTCTGACCCTCCCCTGCTCACACACTGTCTCTCTGTCTCTCTGTCTCTCTCTCTCTCTCAAAAATAAATAAACATTAAAAAAAGAAAAAAGAAAATCAGCTAGATCATAACCAGAGTAACACTAACTTGCCTAAAACAAGCATTAAATATTTCGACAGAAAAATAAAACTGTACCTACTGAAAAAATTTCTTTTCCTCCCTAACCATGATACTGAATCATCTCTACCACTCTCAAAAGTGCAATTACAGTGCAATTCTTTTTGCCAGGAAGCTCTCAGAATTACTTGTTATTAGACACTGATGAAAGCACCGTGCCCAACTAAGTAGCCAACCTTTAAGAATTACAGGCATTTTTAATATGCATTTTTCCAAATATCAACACAAATTAACAGTCTATCTTCGATAAGCATCTGAACATGCTAATTCAATGTTCCATAAAAGGTCCTTAGAAAAATCTGAGTTTCTTTAGATGTGTTTTGTATTTTGATCTAAAACCTTAACTGAGTCAAAGACATGTAAGTATTTTTTTTATCTTTAGGGTGTAATTTTTTTTATTACTAAAGATTGCAATAAAATTTTTACTAGATTCCTTTTTATACTGTTTGAAATTTGTGATACATGTACAGACACTACTTTCCAAAGTAAAATCAGTAACATAACAGATAATGTGACCCATACCTCAAATGAAACCAACCCCATTCCTACCACTCACCCCCTCCTACAAATATACCTCCCCAATACACACACATACACACTACAACTAAATTTTAGTATTTCCTTTAAGACTTTTCCACATGGACAATTTTCAGTTATAATCATGGTGTACAATTCATTCTATCAGAAGCACTAATCTAAATTACTTTGGAGACTTTATAATAATCACTGTTAAGGGCCACATAATATAGTCTTCAGTGGGTGACTAACTCTTTTGTCTGATATTTCAATTTTAACTAATGTTTGAACCCTGTTTCTGGAATTGAAACAAAGTAAGTATTTGGAAGGGAAGCAATTCATGAGATTGGTGTACTTAACAACTTTGTCTGTGTGGCCTGCATGGGATTAAATTCTTCCTATATGTCAGTTCCTGTGCTAGAATAACCCCTAACAATTCTGAATCTTCCTGGAAACAAGTAAACTGGTATCAGAGATCTTTAATTTCAAAAAAAAGGTCAAAAAGTGGGTTCAGAGCAACAGACAGGGCAATTATACCATTTTTGTACAATGAAGCATTTATTACATACATTTTAATTTACAATTTTTTTTTACATTTATTTATTTTTGAGAGACAGAGAGAGGCAGAGCACAAGTGAGGGAGGGGCAGAGAGAAAGGGAGACACAGAATCCAAAGCAGGCTCCAGGCTCCGAGCTGTCAGCACAGAGCCCAACACAGGGCTCGAACCCATGAACCTGAGATCATGACCTGAGCTAAAGTTGGACGCTTAACCGACTGAGCCACCCAGGCGCCCCTAATTTACATTTTAAATTCCTAAGTAGTTACTCTGGGTCGTGAGATTATAGATGATTTTCATTTTTCTTATTTTGCTTACTGATATGACTTAGTCTCATTTTTTTAATTTTTTTTTTTTTTTTTGAGAGACAGACAGAGACAGCACGAGCAGGGGAGGGTCAGAGAGAGAGGGAGACACAGAATTTGAAGCAGGCTCCAGGCTCTGAGCTGTCAGCACAGAGCCCGACGCAGGGCTCGAACCCAAGAACCGTGGGATCATGACCTGAGCTGAAGCCGGACGCTTAACCGACTGAGCCACCCAGGCACCCGTCATTTTTTTAAACAATGAACATCTATAAAAATAACTTAGCTTTTACCCACTAGGATATCAATTGTGTAGAAAACTGTGTATGTGTGTGTTTGTGTGTACAAAAAAGTCTAGAAGGAGATATACTAAAATGCTAGTGATGTTTTTCTCAGGAAAATCCGATTATTGGTCACTTTTTTTGTTTTATATTTTACATCACTCTTCATTTTCAAAATTTTCAATAAGCATGTGTTACTTTTATAATACGAAAACAACGCTTTTAAGACACATAATTGCTTGCGATCCAAGCACAGAAACGACCCTCCTCTGCCTTTTAGTAATTCATCCAACACACAGACCCAGAAGTATACAAGCACACCCCACACCAGCTCCCATGTGCACCTGCTCATACACCTGTGCTCATTCTTTCTCATGTACACCGTTACACCCACACTCAAATTCAAGGCTAGGAAAGAAACCAGGAAAGACACGGAAGCAACTGAAAGGTGCAGCCATGTCTCTAGGGACTTCAAACTGCGGGGCAGGAACAAGACGCAGGGAGACCCTGAGCATCAGCACTTCCTTCAGCGCCCTGCTTGTGCAAGCACTGAAGAGGACAGTGCCTACAAGGTCACTGAAGGGCATCCAGGGATTCAATGTGTAGGCACTCTGGAAAGGATGAGTAACTATGAACACGTAAATACTTAAGTGAGTATAATAATCAATATGAAGATAATCTTTACAATTGTAATTAATTCCTTTCCAAAATAAAGCCAAAAGAAACCAATCCTTTCTTACGAGACTCTTGGAATTTATTTTGCAAATTCTGTTTTAGGATGAGTTGCTAGTGGCTACAAAAGCATCAGGCCTCTCAGTATGAGGGGGTCACATCGATGAACAATCTTCAGAAATGGTTGAGGCCTTGAAAATAACCAATTCCAACTTCACGACTGATGCCTATGAATTCCTGTTTCAATAAGTTACAATCAGAAAGCTCCACTATGGTTCTTTTTCTCCTTCCCTCTGCTGATTCCTAACACTGTGTTATGTTACACCACACCTGATCTACCACCCAGATGATGTAAGGAGAGCCGAACACACCATACCATTACTAAAGAAAGAGGGACACAAAAGCCATCTGTATTATAAACAGGAGCTGCTTCCATTAAAAATTCAAATAATCAGCTTAAATAATTTAAAATGCTTCCTTCGTAAACAGATTACTCAACATGCTACCTTTGAAAATTTGACAATAATCAAGATAATGAGCTGCTATCATCAAGGACAGTAATGTGACCAGCCTAAGAGTCTCATGCACTCAATATTTTGAAATCTCAAGGTGGAAAGTACAAAAACTTATCAATAATTACTGCTCTTACCCACATTATCTGTTTCTAGAATTTTTTTTTAAAAAATCACAAATGTTTAAAAAAGAATCCTTATCTTTTCCAGACACATACTGAAATATATATGGATGGAATGTTATGTCAGGTGTGCACTTCCCCCACAGTGTGAAAGCTGGGAGCTGACAGATGAACCAAGACTAGTGAAACTGGGGTGGGGGGGTTTCACTAAACCATTCCCTCAATTTTGGTCTATGTTTAAGACTTTTCATTTAAAAGTTAAAAATACTCATCATGAGGTAGATTCTTCACATTTCCTTAAACTACTTCACTATCAGTCAGAGAATATTTCTTCTCTTTGCTCTTCTATAATGCATTCTGACATCAGACTTGGAAAAAGCAATCCTGAGTCATAATAAAGGCTAGCAAAGCTCATACAGATACGAAAATCAACCTTTCATTACTCTGCAATGAAAACAAAAGCTCTCCAGCATCCCTAGAAGCCTGTCCAAGTCAAGCTTAGACCACACCGAGCACTGCTTCTTCCTACACAGTCTGGGGCAGCGGACAGAAGGTGCAATGCCACAGGAGATCTCTGGATACTCGCCAATTCCACCAAACCCCAAGTCACCGCGGCTTTGACCCCAAATTTAAAATTCCAGCAGGAGCTATAAGAGCGAAGAATTCTGACTCATTTCTACTCTGATCACAAGAAAGCTCAGCCCCAAATAGCACCCAAAGTTTTTCCCACTGTGATAGACAAGGACAATTACAAAAGGTGTTTCTCAAATGAGAGAATTTTATAGAAGTCAATAACATGAAACTTTGTGAAATACTTTGAGCCACACAATCTAGTATGTTGAGAGCCACCTAAAGGTTATGAGTCAAAACACCCAGTGCTAGTCCCTGCTCTAGCACTGACAATCTGTAAGGTCTTGGGAAAGTTGATTCAACCTTGCTGGGCTTCCGGTTCCTTACCTGTCAAGTGAGATGAACACCACCTGCTTACTACCACTTGAGAAAAGGGTGGTAATCCAGTGAAAACATACATGAGCTTCACACAAACCACAGAGTCAGGTTATGATAAAGAAGATCAAATGCTGCATTTCTCTAACACCGCTGGTTGGTGTAAAGAGGAAGGGTATGTTTGGGAAGAAGACACAGACCACCAATTAAAAAAAAAAAAAAAATACAACCAAGGAGCCAGAGGTGCTCTCTAGCCCAGAGGCATGAAGGAAAAGCCTCAAAAGAAATTGATCCAGAGGCACCTGGGTGGCTTAGTCAGTTAAGCATCAGACTCTTGATTTCGGTTCAGGTTATGATCTCACGGTTCATGGAATGAACCCCACATCAGGCTCTACACTGACAGTGCAGAGCCTGCTTTGAATTCTCTCTCTGCTCCCCCCCCCAAAATAAATAAACCTGAAAAAAAGAAAGAAAAAAAGAAAGAAAGAAAGAAAGAAAGAAAGAAAGAAAGAAAGAAAGAAAGAAAGAAAGAAACTGAACCAGCAATCACAATCCATGCTGCCAATAGAGGAAACTGCCAGTCCTAGGTCTCTCTGCCTATTAGACATGGGAGAGCCATCCTTGGCGCCGTCTTCCAACACAGAGCTAAATGCAAGCAGGACACTGACGCCAATGTTCAGCACGGCCACAGGGACATGCACGTCCTGCCTGGCTGATCCAGGAGGACCCAGATCTTTACACTGACAGCTCAAGCACACTGTGAATCCTCAGGGGGACACATGGATCCCCTATAAAGGTTCGTAAATGTTATAACTGACACCCTAAATAGCAGGTGTCAACTTTACCTCTTAGAAACCTCTAAGGTTTAAACACATGCACTTGAACACCCACTTACCCAATGCCTGCACACATGAGAAGTCAACAGAATGTAAAAACTAGCAAATCAACATTGTAGGAACTGCCTACCACTAAGTAAAATGTTTGAAAGAGGACGCCAATAACCTATCTGATGTCTACTGGGTTGTGTGCAGAACACGTAAACCCTGACGGTGTCTTCTCCACCTACCGAGACACTGGGGGGAGCCCACACCTTGACACCCGCCTTCTCCCAGAACAGCTGCAGCCCTGGAGGTCGTGTGGGCCCCCTGACACACGGCAGTGTGCATCCTGGTCACCTGTCTACACCGCTCACCTCCTACAGGAGTGGAGTGGCCCTGATGGAGTTCTGCTCCAGTCTGAAGGCACCACCCCACTCTCAGGCCCATCCCCTTCCCCCGGGCACAGGTTAGACATGAAAACTTTGAGCGATCACGGTCTCCCGAACAGCAAAAGATGGGCCCAGGGAGAACGCTCGCCAACCGCACACAGTGAAGTTAACTGTGCTCAAAATAGGTGTCTGTTAGCGTGACCCTCGGCAGCCAAGCGCCTCTGCGGCGAGGAAGGCCTGGGGCATGTCCCCACGCCAGGAGCTCCTCTCGGTTTGGGAAAAACCAGCTGGTATGGTTCGGGAGCAGGTGGGGGGGAGGGGCGCGCAGGGGGAGAAAGTGACTCCCTGGAACAGAAGCCCCTGGAAGGGAGAAAAGAAAGTTCAGGGCAATTCAGGCGTAGCTGAGCACAGAAGTAACGAAAGAACGCGGGACCACCGGTGTCAACCGCGCACTCCGCGACCACAGCAGGGCCCGGGCGCGCTCGCCGAGTTACCTGCTCTGCCCCGTAGACCGTAGCGAATTGGACGAAGTCCTCGATGCGGACGAAGCCGTCCCCATCGCCGTCCAGGGCATCGAACACGGCTCGGAGGCGGGGTTCGTCCTCCGGACACGCCACGGGCTCGCTCGTTAGGCTGCACGTCTGGCTGAAGTCCGAGGACCGGTCCGGGTCCCCGGGACCCACCTCCAGCGTCAGCTCGTCCACCGCGGCCGAGGGGAAGCAAGGGAAGAAGTCGACCTCGGGCCTCAGGTGCTGGCTGTGGCTGAAGCCGGGCACACGGAGACAGGCGCTCTCCGGGCAAATCGGGGGGCCGTAATCCTCGGGCTCTGCAGTCCAGGACAGAAGCGGGCCGAGCTCGGCCAGCTGCCGGTCGGGCTCGGGCTCGGGGTCGAGGTCCGGGCTGGCGGCCGGGCCCGGCAGGAGGTAAGAGGCTCCGGGGCCCGGGGCCGGCGCCCGGCCGCTCTCGGGGCGCGCGTCCGGGCCGGCGAGCGGCGGCCGCCGCTCCGGCCCCGGGGCCCGTCCGGCGCTCAGGCCGGCCCCGGCCCCCGCGCAGGCCGCGGGCTCCGGGGGACCGAGCGCCCGGCGCCGGGCGGGGGCGGCGGGCGCGCGCCGGACGGCCCCCGGCCCGTCGGGCCCACCCGGCTCCGGCTCCGGGCACGCGCCGCCCGCGGGGGAGGCCGGCCGGCCCGGCTCCATCTTCATGGGCGCGCCCCCGGCCGCGGCGCAGGCCCGCAAGGCCAGTGGTGCGGCGGGCGGCAGACAAAGGCGCTCAGGGCGCGGCGGCGGGCGCGGGCATCCCCGCGGCGGCGCGGGCGGGCGCGCGCGGGGCGCCCGGGCTGCTCGGGCTGGCGCTCGGGCCCTGCTCCGCCCTCGCCCATCTTCGCGCGGCGCCTCAGCTGCCCTCGGCCCGGCGGCGCGGCGGGCGCGGGCCCATGTCGGCGGCGCGGCGGGCGCTGGAGGGCGCCGAGGAGGCGGAGGGGGCGGCGGCGGCGGCGGCGGCGGCGGGTGGCCGAGGGGGCAGGCGCCGCGGAGGCCTCTGAGGAGGACGCGGAGGAGGCTGCCGAGGAGGAGACTTAGGCACCCGCGGTACCGGAGCGAACGCCGCCGCCGCCGCCGCCGCCGCCGCCCTGGGCCCGCCCTCCGTCGGGCGTGACGTCAGCGCGGCGCCTGCCAGCCCCGCCCCTCGCCGACCTACCTTAAAGGCGGAGCCGGGGCTGCGGTCCTAGCCGGGTGGTGGGATATCCGCGTGTGATGGGCCGCCGGGCGTCGCGGGCGGGACGTCACGTCGCCGCTGGGGCGCGCGAGAACAGCCGACCCCACGCACTGCACGGATAGATAGACGGCGCGGAGGGACGAGCAAAATACCGAAATATGCACCTGTCCCAGTATGCGTAGAGCGCTCTCCCAAATTGATAGGAGAGGAGCCTGATCCTCCTGCGTTGGGGAGAAGGGCGCGTGGCGCTAGGCACAGCCGGAGGGCGGGGGCGGCGCCCCTGCACTGGCCAGCCGCGCAGAGAGATCCGGGGATTTACCTGCGGTGGGGCAGAAGTGGGCAGAGGCGCCCGCGGACCGGAGTGTGGGACGGCCCTGAGAATGCGGTCCGTCTCACCTGTAACCGAAGGAACGCGTGGTGAAACCCTGAGACCTTTTTCCAAACCTGTGACTAAGGCTTTTTTTGCATAGGAGACTCGATGTTAATCGCCAGTCTACACCCAAACACTGTGGCTGTTTGACAGCTGACATCTGTTTCTCTAGATGTCACCACCATCAGTGGGGAACAGGGTACCAGACAGGAACTCGAGCACCCTGCAGCAGGCATGAAAATGAAGACATGCTAGTTAGAAGCAGGTGAGCTGCCAGGCCCCAGGCGAGGTGCTAAATTTAGCCTGTAATGAAATGTATCAAGGGAAAGTATGAACTGGTATTTTTATATGCGTGGGCACAGGCACCAGATATGTTTCATAAGCAGTTTTGTCAAGAACCAAAGGAAATTGAACCTCTGTTTCCAAGTGTACAGTGGGAAGCCGTGTGGTAATTAACTGAGTCATCACCTATGACAAAATCCCAGGGCAGGCAGTACCAGATTTTGTTAGGTTGGCATTGGTAAAAATGAGGCAAGGGATCCTCCTCCCCAAACTTACCAATTCCTTTTACTGCCTGTATGCTTTCATGAGGAAGATACTATGTTGAAAGAAAAAAAAATCATCTACAGTTTGGGCAAGAATCTGAAATCAAGCTGATGCATTTGACCAGACATAATTTTCAGAGGTAGTTATAGTGTTGTGTCAACCTTTCTCAATAGCAGTGTTACTGTGGGTGTAGTAAAAACCACAGGAGTCCTCCTGTCACTGTACCAGTACCGGAAAGATCTGCGTTCCCTGGTTGGCTGACATGCCCAAATAGAACCCCAGCATGGAAAGCATACACTTTCCTGCTTGCAGTTCAAGAGACTCTGTTCATGGAACATTACAAGTGACAAGTTCCTGGGGAGCCTGGCCGGCTCAGTGAGAGGAGCATGCGACTCTTGATTTTGTAATCATGAATTCGAGCCCCATGTTGGGTGTAGAGATTACGTAAATATAAATAAATAAATAAATAAATAATTGTTAAAAACTTAAAGAAAAGTGACAAGTTCCTGGTCAGTCACTAGAACATCGTCAAGCATCCCTTCTGTGGCCTGTGGGCATTTTTGATGTAACATTCCAGTCAAAATGAACGAGTTGGGTAAAAGCAGCCCCTGCTGCCATTGGGGGAGCTCCTCCACACCCATCTTACCCACATTTTAATTTAAAGGGGTTGTAGTTGCACAGAAGAAGGGGAGGGAGGGATGGAGGGAAGGTGGGGTCCGGCTCACATCTTTTGGATTCGGATTTGTGAAAACCTCCCTCTGTGACTCTCCTTCTGTTTTTGTTTTTGTTTTTGTTTTTTTGTTTTGTTTTAAGTTTATTTAAGGACGCTTGGGTGGCTCAGTGGGTTAAGCATCCAACTTCGGCTCAGATCATGATCTCACTGTTCGGGAGTTTGAGCTCCATGTCGAGCTCTGTGCTGACAGCTCAGCACCTGGAGCCTGCTTCAGATTCTGTGTCTCCCTCTCTCTCTGCCCCTCCCCAACTCACATTCTGTCTCTCTCTGTTTCTAAAAAATAAACATTAAAAAAATAAAGTTTATTTATTTGAAAGAGAAAAAAAGAGGGCACGGGGGAGGGGCAGAGAGAGGGAGAGAGAAAATCCCAAGCAGGTACCACACTGTCAGTGCAGAGCCTGACATGGGGCTCCATCTCACAAACCCTGAGATCGTGACATGAGCTGAAATCAACAGTTGGACGCTCAACTGACTGAGCCACCCAGGCACCCCTACTTTTGAAAGGTACTTGGATAAACACTTATCTTTGGAAATCTCCAAGCACATAGGTTTCCTTGATTCCTCTTCCCTCGTGACCTTTGGCTTGTGGGAAGAGACAGGAAGACGAAGACCAGGAAGATGACTCAGCAGAGTCCTGGCACAGCCTTCTTGGACCTGGAGGGGAGCTGAGGGAAAGGGGTTAAGAAACCTCACTTGCAAGGTAAGCTTGTCTCTCCTGGGTTTAGGTTCCTCCATCACCTGGGTAAGATCTAGCCATAGACAGCAGGAGGGGGAGGGTAACAGACAAGGCTCAATTTGATCACAAATCTACTTTTACAAACAACAAAAAAAAAGATTTTATTTTTAAGTAATCTCTGCAACCAACATGGGGCTCAAACTCATGACCCTGAGATCAAGAATCACATGCTCCTTGGACTGAGCCAGCCAGGTGCCCCACAAATCTACTTTTTATTTTTTTAAGTAGGCTACACATGGAGTGTGGAGCCCAACGTGGGGTTTGAACTCACGACCCTGAGATGGAGACCTGTGCTCAAGAGTTGGACACTTAACAGACTGAGCCACCGAGGTGCCCCTATATCTACTTTCTTTTAAATGTGGTTTTTAGAGGACTTTATTTTATTTCTTTTTTTTTAATGTTTATTTATTTTTGAGAGACAGAGCACAAGCAGGGGAGGGGCAGAGAGAGAGGAAGACACAGAATCAGAAGCAGGCTCTGGGCTCTGAGCTGTCAGCACAGAGCCCAACGTGGGGCTTGAACTCACAAACTGTGAGATCACGACCTGAGCCGAAGTCAGACGTTTAACCGACTAAGCCACCCAGGCGCCCCAATTTCTTTTTTAAGATTTATTTATTTATTTTGAGAGAGTGAGAGAGAGAGAGCAGGAGAGGCAGAAAGGGAATCCCAAGCAGGCTCCGCGACAGCTCAGAGCCTGGCGTGGGGCTCAAACCCAGGAACTGTAAGATCATGACCTGAGCCGAAACCAAGAGTCTGATGCTTAACCGACTGAGCCATGTAGGTGCCCTTCCACTTTCTTTTTTTTCTTAATGCCTGGTTTTAAAAACCAAAATTATAGTAGACATTACACATGATTTTTGCTGTCTATACTAGTCCTTTGAATTTTAAATGGCATCTTGTGTTATTTGAACTTAACTGTTAGTGTGTTCTGTTAGTGTGGTTGAGTGTTTCTTGTGCTTATTGACCAACTGGGATCCCAAATCTGTAAACTGCCCAGTCATAGCACTGGCTTACTTTTCTATTGAATTGTCTGACGTTATCTGTAGATAAAATCAGTTTTTAATTTTGTAAATATCTTCTCTCTGCCGGGGTATTAGGGCTTCAAATAATGAATCCGGGGGGGGCACAGTTTAGTCCATAGCACCTTGAAAGAGATATTTAGAACAGATTTAATTGACAAAGGATTCATTTCCAGAATATACAAAGAATTCCTCAAAAACCAGAAAAACAGCAACCTAGGAGAAAAATGAGCAAAGAATCACAATAAGCAGTCCCAGAAGAGGAAACTCAAGTGGCCGTAGACACATAAAAAAGATGCTCACCCCCTTGGAAATCAAGGGAATGAGTAAAGGCATCATTTGACAGCTATCAGAGTAAAAATCAAGTCTGAACCCAGCAGAGCATGGGGATTCCCATTACCAACACTG
The DNA here is from genome assembly GCA_028646485.1 of Cryptoprocta ferox. NCBI lineage: Eukaryota > Metazoa > Chordata > Mammalia > Carnivora > Eupleridae > Cryptoprocta > Cryptoprocta ferox. The sequence continues at coordinate 318,131 of CM053564.1, read as the reverse complement.
CTGAGGGTCTATGTACCCTTCGGCCCTGCACTTTCACGTCTCCGTGCCTCTGGAGAGAAGTTTGCAGAAGCCTGTGAGGAGGCAGGAAAGGGGTGTGTGACACAGCACTGGTGCTCGTGGTCACATGAAATGCTTCGTAGCAGGTCCCATGCACGAACCACACGTGCATGCATCAGCACGCACCGACTTCTAAGACACACCGCTGGTAACACCAAGTTACAGAACGTAGACTGTGTAACACCATTTCTGCAAAGGTTAAAAACATACCCAATGACATATATTGCTGCAAACCCCTTCATTTGTAGTAAAAATAACAAAACAAGAGTGGGAGTTATGTTGAGGGGCCGGAAGAGGAAAGGGGCAGAGGGTAAAAATTTGGCTGTATTGCTATCTCCCTGCAAGACACATGCGCTCAGCACACATAGGGCAAAGATCAGCATCTGGTCAATGTGGTTCGGGAGCACCTGGGGTCTTGTGCTATTTTCCAGGCTGGTCCACATGGTTTAAGAATTTCGTTGGGGCGCCTGGGTGGCTCAGTCAGTTAAGCGTCTGACTTTGGCTCAGGTCATGATCTCGAAGTTCATGAGGTGGAGCCCCGTGTCGGGCTCTGTGCTGACAGCTCGGAGGCTGGAGCTGCTTCAGATTCTGTGTCTCCCTCTCTCTCTCTGCCCCTCCCCCACTCATGCTTGCGTGCCGCGCTCAAGCGCTCGCTCTCTCTCTCTCTCTCTCTCTCTCAGAAATAAACAAACATTAAAAAAATAGAATTTTGTAAACACTTAAAATTAGGTAAATAAATCTTTTACACAAAGTCTCAAAGATATCTGTCTATAAGGGCGCCTGGCTGGCTCAGCTGGTAAAGTGTGTGACTCTCGATCTTGGGTTGGTGAGTTTGAGCCCCATGTTGGGTATACAGATTACTTAAAATATTTTATTTTTTAAAATGTTTATTTTTATTTTTGAGATAGAGGAGACAGTGCGCTAGCAGGGGAGGGGCAGAGAGAGAGATGGAGGATCCAAAGCAGCCTCTGAGTTGACAACAGAGAGCGTGATGTGGGGCTTGAACTCACAAAGCATGAAATCATGACCTGAGCCAAAGTCAGATGCTTAACTGACTGAGCCACCCAAGCGTCCCTTAAAATATTAAAAAAAAAAAAAAAAAAAAAGGTATCTGCCTATAGTTATAGTTTTTCCTTTCGCAAGTATGTCTTCAATCCATTTGGAATTTTTTTATTTTGATGTAATGTGAAACACAGACCCGACTTTATTTTTCTCACGTAACGAGCCAGTTTCACCAAAACTATCTGTTCTTTCCCCCACCCTTGTGAGATCACCTCCATCAGCCATGTTTATTTTAATATTTGAAAGTAATCTGTGTAACTGGCTGGGAAGTAAGGAGGCATCCAAAGTGAAGGGATAATGAGAACACGGATCAGAGAATTGGGAAGCAGGCTCTTGGGTAGTGAAGGCTCTTCCTAAGGTCCTTCCCTCAGTGAGCTCTGGGGGCCATGCTGGGCTGCACATCTGTGCTCAGAGCCAGCCATTAGTCCCAGAGCTCAAAATCCAGGCTGGAGCTGGCCAGTGGTCAAGTGGGAGCCCTGTGCAGGGCACCGTGGGGCAGCTGGTCCCCAAGAAGGCCATGAAGGTGGCCTGGAGATGGACGCAGGAGAGGGGCTGAGCTCTATTCTGGGGGAAGAAGGGACCGGCCACAGACCTATGATGGCACCAGGGTGATGAAGGAGCAGGACCCCCAAGCAGACCTACACTTGGTGCTCCAGAAAAGGGCCCAGCGCCTCTTCCTACTGTCCCCACCTTTCTCCCGAGGAGCCGCCCTCCTTTCTGGCTGGTCTCACCTTGCTCTCCCAGGCCCTGAGCTGTCGTTCTGGACAGGTCATCTGAGGACAGGGGGGTAGGTAGCGGTGAGAGAGGATTAACAAGGTGTGGGAGGGAACTTCTGCGGGTGAAGGCGATGCGGTGCTGTTTTCATGGGTACAGACCTGCAGAACTCTTCGAATTATACAATTCATTGTGCGTCAGGTACATTCAGTCAAGCCGTAAACAAAACCTTCAGGCCAAGTATTTTTAATTTGCAGTATTGAAACTAAATTAACTAGAAACTGGATTAACATTTTGGGCTTGGTAAGTAAACTTAGAGGGAAGTCAATTTTGGGTCTAGATCACGCCCTCCCCCTCTAGCCTCCAGCAGTTGAGAGCACAGAGCCACACTCGTGTTTATTGATATTTTATTCAGTGGGGAAAGATTTTTTCATCACCTTCAAATTTAGTAAAGTACATTCCTTAGAGTAAAATTAGAACATGAGTTTGTAAAAGCACAATTTAATTCCTCCTGACTCAGCTGAGGTTTGGACGATTTTCTTATTTAAACATTTCACTCTGACGTTGCTGGTTCTTGCTCTCATCTTCCTGTGATGACAGGCCTCTCCCATCTCCCCCAGCTGTGCCCAGCCTGCAGCCACCTCACCTCCCCCGAGGCCACAATTATGGCTGAAGGGTGGGCATGAGGAGCTAGCAGGGAGAGGTTTGTGCGGGATTCAGAACTTCCTTTTTCTGGCCACAGGTCACACTTTTTAAAGAGGTAAAGATGTAATTTCCATCATTCTTCTCCCATTATGTAAAAGTTGTCCAAATTACATGTGGTGGTAGAAGAATTAATTCTGCATATTTCTTTTTTTTAAGGTTTATTTATTTTGAGAGAGCGAGAGCGAGAGAGAGAGAGAGAGAGAGAGAATCCCAAGCAGGCTCTGTGCTCCCATCTCGCAAACTGTGAGATCATGACCTGAGCCAAAATCAAGAGTCTAACGCTTAACCAACTGAGCCAGCCAGGTGCCCCAATTCTGCATATTTCTGACAGACATTTCTCACCCTTCAACAGACACCTGTCAGGCACTGTCTCCTCGAGTTGCTCTGACATACGGATCTGATGAGGTGCCCCTCAAACTCTAAGACTTGGCAACAAAGTTATCCTCTGAGAGTTCAGTTAGTGAGATCCATACTTATTACATTTATTACCTGAAGAAATGATGCAAGAGATAATCAAAATAAATGAATAACCAGTTATAGAATCCTTGAGTTGCTGACAAAGTTATGTGGGTCTACTCCCAGAGACCTGCACTAAATCCAGGGCTCAATATGAAGTTCATTAATTTCCTGTCTGGGGCCGGGGGGCTGTTTCACCAAAGAGCCAAGTAAGAATGAGCAAGGAAAAGGAAAGTCCAAAGAAAGATTCAATCTCCACCGTGGTCCCCAGGACAGAAGGGGTGAGTAGGGCAGAGCCCTGGCCCTGAGATATGAGCGGAGAGTGTGGACAGAGCACAGACTTAGGCAATCTCTGCCATCTTCCAGCCTTCCAACTAAGGCTCACCTGGTCACTGGAAAAGAGTATGCACAGCACACACAATTATCAGCATGCTAGGCTACACGTTGGTCTTTCGTAAGCTTGCTTGGTGTCAGTCAGGATCCACATGGGATGGCCTGCTAACACATTTGATAGAAGCAGCCCCTCTCCAAGGCCATGGCTGTAATGGGAGTTACCATGTTCCTATGTGTGATCAAACCTTGGCTACGGCTTATTGAATAAGAGCTGGACTCCTCATTCAAACAGAGTGGATGTGTACCTTTCCTTGGGATTTGGGATGTGAGTCTGAGGGAAGGAATGCTGTCTTTCTCTCCAGGGGTTGGCCTACAGCTTGAACACATAGTGGTGGGGACCTGGTCGTAGAGGGAGCTGATGTGCAGCGAAGGGAAGGTGGAGGTTCACAGACACAGTAGAGGTAAAGGAAGGAAGGGGTGCTCACTCCTGGGCCCAAGAGCCCCGGGGCCGTAAGCTCCAGCACACCTACCGTTGGAGGCAGTGAAGGAGCCCAGGAGCATTCACATACATTCCCTCTCTTGGGATCTGAACCGCCAGAGTAGATTTTTTTTAAGATACAATTTTAAAAAAATGGTTTTTAATGTTTATTTATTTTTGAGAGAGACCCAGTGTGAGCAGGGGAGAGGCAGAGAGAGAGGGAGACACAGAATCCGAATCCAAAGCAGCTCCAGGCTCTGAGCTGTCAGCACAGAGCCCCATGTGGGGCTGAAACCCACGAACCGCAAGATCATGACCTGAGCTGAGCCGAACTCAGACGTTTAACCGACGGAGCCACCCAGGCGCCGCCAGAGTAGATTTCTGATGCACGCGTGCGGCGCAGACTGGCCTCAGTATCCTGAGGGAAGTGCCTGAGGGGCCCCGTGCCTCGCCTGGGAAACCCTACCCCGGAGAGCTCATCTCTGCTCAAGGGGCCGCGAGTGCCTAGCTGCAGCATGACTGGGCCTCTGTGCAGAGCCAGGAATGAGCAGGACCCTCACCCTCACTGGGACATGTAGGGTAGGGTTGGGGCCTTGACCACTGCGAGGCAGGCTTGCTCTAATCCACAGGAAAAGGACAAAGGGGCGTGAGGGTCAGAGGAGAGAGGAACATCTGCTGAGCCTCAAATTGTGGGTGTTCTTGGGGACCCATCTTCTCGTTCTTCCCGCTTCACTCGGCGAGCCCACGTGTACAGATGCCGCAGCAGAGGGGAGAGCAGAAGTCCAGGAGAGTGAGTGGTACCCACACCTCGGCCCTCAGCCAGGGTGCTGGGTAGAAGCAGGTGCTCTGTGTGCACTTGGTGGGTGGAGAGTGTCTGAGCCAAGAGGTCATCCTCAGCTTCTGAAATCTTTCATGCCCCATTGGGGTGGCCTGGCCCTGACAGGTGCCACAGTGCACAGGCCAGAAGGAAGGGGAGAGGGCTGAGGGGAGGGGCGAGGGGAACGGCCCAGAGTGACCAGAGATGCACATGGGGAGAGCGTGCCAACCCAGGGACCCAGAAAGCAGCACAACACAGTCCAGCATTTGGGAAACCAGCATTAGTGCTTGGTGCTGACCTCTGGGCCTTTCTAGGGTGACACAAAGGACAAAGCTAGCTCATACAACCACCGAGGAATTTTGCCAAGTTACCATGACAACGGGAGGAGTGAGCAGAAATACCCCCAAACCAGCACTCTTTATTTCAGACAATTTTAAGATTTCTTTTGCTTCCTGTATATACAAAGGCGAAAACACCCGGATGTCCATCGTGTCGTGGGACGTCTCGGGAATAATCTGTGTGCTAACACGGCATAGGGTGAATAAGCTGGGATTTGTTCATTTATTCATCCAACAGATAAGGCACGCGGAGCTTTTTATAAAATGTGTATCTGTTCCCTGAGACACCGGCGAAGGTGTGGGAGGGGCTGGAAGGCCGCACTGCCTCTGTGCTTGGCAGCCCTCTGAGTTGGCCCATGGCCTTATGTGGTTTGGAAGGGATGCACTGGGACACCCTCACCGTTGGAGGGGGAGCTCAGGGCGGGCGGGCCTGCAGATCAGCCTCTACAGCTGAGGTTGCAGAAAACTCTGACTAGGGTTCACATGTACAGAATTACCCTTCTTTTCAGAGAACCTGGCATTTCCCAAGGGAATTCAGAAATGGCTAATGTGAAAGGGGACAGCTTAGTTCTCTGTCAATCGCCACAGAGCCTGAGTGCCACTGCTGGGCCATCTGCCCGCACCCCCTGGTCCTCTCGCCAGCCTGTGCGTAGCACCCACCAGCCTCACCACCAAGCAGGTGGCACTGCTGAGTGTGCCTGTGGCCCAGGGGCCGCCCAGCAGCAGCGCTAGACCCAAGGAACAATCTGGGAGGGTCCAGGAAGCCAAACAGAGAGGGTCTGCCTCATAGCCAAATGACCACCCCATGCAAGCAATCAACGACAGAGTAAAACAGTTTTTCTGGGTGTTTCTGGAAGAAACTGGCACTGGATTTGGTAGACTGAGTGAAGAATATCTGCTGTCAGCAATGAGGGCGCATCACTGATGCTACTGACTGGTGGCCCAGGAGGCAGGGCGACCCCCCCCCCCGCCGGCTTGAGCTGGAACATCCATCTTTTCCTACCCTTGGCCACCCTGTTTCTCAGGCCTTCACACTTGGACTGAATCCTACCGCCAGCTTCCCTGGGTCTCCAGATCGTAGACAGAGACCATGGGCCTTCTCGGGGCTCCACAGCCGCATGAGGTGCCCCTGTAACAAACCTCCTCAGGTGAACCTCTATATATCCCATCGCCGTTCCTCCGGAGAACCCTGACGGACGCAGGGCCTGGTCCTGCAACCTTCTTTCCAGATTCTGTCCGCCTGGAATTAAGCAATTGTTGAGTCCCAGCAGGTGGCCTTATTTTAATTTTTTTTTTAACCAGACCTGCTGTGGGGTGATGTCTTCACCTCAACCGTGTGTCCCAGCCATGGAAGGCAGCTGAGAGCCTGGTCATCGGCCTACCTCTGGCCACCCCCCAGGTCCTTCCTCAAGGAAGGACCACAGCCCAAGCTCTGTCTGGTGACAGCCTCTGCCTTTCACTAGCCAGCTTCCCCAGTACCCACTCTCACTGCTTTGTTTTTCCACCCAGCAGCATGAGAAGGACCCATTTGTCTTTATTGCTGGCAGACTTGATGCCACCACATTCTGGTTTCTGTGACAAGAAGCACCTTTAAATAGCAAGTGGGGTGCTCTCTGCCAGGTGGCCTCTTAGATGGCATGGTTTTGGGGCCTCCCTGCCACTCCCCTGCACCCTCAAAGGCAGGGACAGTCTCTTTTCATAGAATGAAGGGACTGGGACAAGGGATGTGTGATGTGGCATCTGGGGCAGAGAACTCCTCTAATGGAGGCCAGAACTGCCCAGGAGCAAACCAGGACCTTGCAGGGTAAGGCAGCCCCCTTGGGGACCTGGCTGGTCTGAGCACACTCCGTCCTCCCAGGGAAGCCGACAGCCTCCCCGTGCCTCAGGGTGGGCTCCACCTGCCTGAGGATGGGGCTTCAAGTATTAGGAGGTCTCTAAACTCCTCACAGGAGGAGGACAGGAGGAGGACAGGAGGGAACCCCCCCCTCAAATGACTGGATCACCCACGATCCTTTTCAAGTGTCATCGCTTTCCTTCTAAAAACTTCTGCAAAGTCCAACGAATAGATGTTTTATAGTAAAAATTTGTTTATTTAGAGAGAAAGTGGGGGAGGGGACAAGAGCGAGAGAGGGAGAGACAGAATCCCAAGCAGGCTCCACTTTGTCAGCACAGAGCCCGGCACAGGACTTGATCCCACGAACCGTGAGATCCAGACCTGAGTCAAAATCAAGAGTCTGACACTCCACTGACTGAGCCCCCCAGCTGCCCCTGAGGCCAGAATTTTCTGATCCCTCCAGGCCTATGGGAAGAGCTGATGACGACAATGCCAGCTGGAGGACTTACAAAGTCAGTCCCTGGACGGCAGAGGACTAAGTTCACCAGGTTGTCCCAGCAAAGGACAGGTAGGGAGCAACCCAGCCCATGTCACCAAAGGCTGACAGGGATGGGTGCCCCCCAGGCAGGGGATCCCGTCTGCATCCCAACACCCTGGTAAGGGGACCCAGGACACCAGACCTGGGGTGGGAAGGGTCAAACCTGCTTCTTTAGCCTCCTTGGTTTGGCTTCCCTTTGCCGAGTAAGATCCCGAAATGGAAGAGCAAGGAAGGGAAGACTGGGGGCCTGAAACGCCCCGCTTTCTGAGCAGGGCCGCCTCAGGGCACCCACAGGACACAGGCAGGACAACGAAGGCCTCCCAGGCCGGACCGGGTCGGGGCAGCCCCTGACCCCAGGGTAGTATCTTGGCTGCATCCCCACTCCCAGGAGAGCTCTGGAAAGTCCCCCTAGCGACACCCGTGTGGTGTGGGTCAGTGGGCAGCCTCGCTGCCCGGTCACTCCTGCCCCAGCATGGGAGATGGGGCCGTGGGGAGGGGATGTGGACACGGCACGGCTCCCAGAGGAGAGGCCAGTCTCTGGTTTAGATGCCGCTGGGGCGCTCCGGTTTGGTGCTCTCCGGGGGTGGGAGGCAGGTCCTGGGAAGGGCATCGCAGGAGGCGTCCCAAGAGGGGCTGTGGAAAAGATCCCCTGCAGAACGCCTCCTTTGCTTCAGCCATTCAGTGCCTGTCAGAAATTGCAGCAGACGCCAAGGTCACGGGGGAAGGCTGAAGGGCACCAGCCTCTGCCTCCTGCACAGCCCCGGTGGCGCCCGGGAAGAGGGCTGCGGGTCCGCGTCAGCGCCGGGCCTTGTGCAGCTCCCAGGGCTCCCCAAGATGAGTGTCCCTCACCCCAGTGACTGTGGTGCCAACCTGGGGCGCACTCCCTCCCGCTTCCTGGTCACCCATGTGCCCCCAGCAGTGAGAACACGTCTGCCGGCAAGCAAACCACAGAGGGCCTCGGAAGAGGGGCTTCTCAGCACCGCCTGTACCCACCAACAAGGCCACCAGCAAGGAGGATGGGGGTCATTATGGAACCCCGCTCCAACCGTGGCTCACAGTGTGATCTCCTGGGGGGTCCCTCCACCACACCTACCCCTCAGACAGGACAGGAGTCAGCAACAGCCCTAGAATGTTCTTGCCGTCAGCCCGCAGCTGGGGACCCAGGAGGCGTGGGGGACAGGGGCTCAGAGACACAGCCGCCTCCTCAGAGAACTAGGCTGAGCAGGTCTCAGAGGCCCGCCCCGGCACGGGGATTAGTGGCAGAGCAGGGGAAGGCAGACAGCAATGGTACCCTCTCCCCATACCTGCTGAGGCCTCCAGAGAAGGTCACCCAGGGGAGCTCCGGAAGAGAGGGCTTCCCCTCTGCTGTCGGCAAGCCCGTCCCAATTTGCAGAGAGGACCTGAGGTCTGGGGTGCAGCCACATTGGCCTGGGGCCCCTCCCAGCACCACCCACCTGCCCAAGAAGACACCTCCCTGGCCTTGCCCTACCCATGGCTTGGTCTACTGGGGTCATCGGAACCCAAAAGTTCCCAAGAACACATCTAGAAATACACCCAAGGGATTGAGGGGAAACACAACAGGGCCCAGCACAGTGCACATCAGCCCCCCGGGTGGGGGTTTTGGGGAGGGGGCCAAGGACACAGGCGAGCCCTAGAAGGTGGGAGCAGCAGATCACCTAGAGCTTAGCAGAGAAGGACTCCAAATCTGCCAGTAGCTTGATGTCATTAGGGAGCGTCAGCCACGCCCCGCCGTCAACCACCAGCACCGCGCCTGTCACATACGAGGCCAAAGGGCTGGCCAGGTACAGCGCACTGTGGGCAACGTCCATCTTGTTGCCCAGCCTCCGCAGGGGGATGGCCAGAACCTTCGTGCTGACACTGGCCTGGGGGCCACCTGGAGAGGCAGCAGGGGGCTTAGCACCATGAGTAGGACCCAGGGCCTCCGCTGCCTCTGCCCAGCTCTCCCCAAACCACATCCGAAAACACTGGGGACACCGCCGGCACCACGGAGGCAGAGCAGGCACAGGCACGGTACAGAGGAACATGGCCAGAGAACCAGCACAGGGCTTTGTGACACACACAAGGTCAGGGTTCTGGGAGCTCTAATGGGTGTCCCACTTTGTGTCCGGCTCATACGTCAAGGCCAGCAGCCCTATGGCCTCCACCTCCCAGGAACAGCTGCCCATGTCTGGCTGACCACTAGTCTATCACGGGTGTGCTCACCAAGAATGGCCCCGACTCGGCTTGGGGACAGATAATTTGCCAGCCCTGGGAGCCACGAGGAATTGGCCCTTGTCCTGCGACTGTCCCAGTCAGGGAGGGGAGCCCACGGAGGCACTGTGGGGCACGAGGTTCCCCAAGGCGCTTACCGAGCCGCCAGAACCCCTCTGTGCCGCTGATGAGGCCAGGGGCAAGGCTGTTGACACGGATGTTCTGGGGACCCCACTCCACAGCCAAGTGCCGTGTCATCGCATCTGCACAGAAGCCAGGCGGGCATGAGGGGGGGTGCAGGGCTGCTCTGCTTCCTGGGGTGGCTTGAGTATTAGGGCTCAGGGCCAGGGCTGGACCTCTCCACAGCGCCCACTATGCTTAGCTTTACTAGGACACTGTGGGCCTTCGGGGACAGGCCGGAGAGGGACCCAACAGGAGCCCAGGCAGGCAGACCAGCGGGGGTGCCCGTACCCACAGCTGCCTTGGCGGAGCCTGCGTGCACTTGAAGCACCTGTCCCCGAGTACCCAGGGTGGCAGTGATGTTCACGATCACGCCTCCATGGTCCTGTAACACACGGGGAGCACAGTGAGCGGGTGGCCAGAAGAGGCCTTTCCCAGGTGGAAAGAACACTCACCCGGAAGAACTTCTCGTAAAGCACACGAGACGTGTTGAAGGTGCCCAAGGTGTCAATGTCCATCACGGTCTTGAAGGCATTGAAGGACAACGCGCTGGCAGGGCACAGGAAGTTTCCAGCCGCACCTGCAGGGTGCAAGGAGACAGTGGCTGGTGCTGGAGCTCCAGGCTGTTAGGACACATGGGCCCTCAGGATGGTCCGGGCTGGAAGAAGGAGGACCCCAAGCACTGGGGTAAATTCTCGAATGACAGGGCAGGATGGATATCATGGGTTGAATTGGGCTCCTCAGAAGGACAGAGGGAATTGCTAATCCCTGGCACCTGGGAGTGTGAGCTTACTGGGAAATATGATCTTTTGCAAGCAATCAAGTTAAGATGATGTCATCCTGGATTAGGGGAGGCCTAAATCCAAGGACTGGTGTCCCCCCGGGAAAAGGAGAAAAGACACAGAGACACACGAGGGAGACCGTGCAAAGAGGCAGGCAGAGACTAGAGCGACGCAGCCCCAGGTCAGCGACACCGGAGGCTGAGAAAAAGGCCTGGGACTGATTCTCCCCGGGACCTGTCAGAGGGGGCCGGCCCTGCCAACACCTGGGTTTTGGACTGTGACCTCAGAAGTGTGAGAGAACATATTTCTATTGTTTTCAGCCCCTCGGCTTGTGGTACTTCATTAGCTGCAGAAAATTCGTACACCCCGCGTTTCTAAAAGGGAATTTCAGCAAAGAGTGTACCTTGACATCAACTACAGACTGGCTAATAATACGTATTATCCTGGTTCACCAACTGTGACGGATGCAAGATGTTAACAAGAGGGGCCACTGTGGGGTGTGTGTGTGTGTGTGTGTGTGTGTGTGCAATTCTATGTACCAGCTGGTCATTCTGTAAATCTTGACCTCCACTAAAAAAAAATTAAGGCTGTTTCTTTTTCTTTTCTTCCTTTTTTCTTTTTTTAAGGGAGAATTTTGGGACATGAACGTGGCCCGGCTCTGTGATTCAGCCGAGTTCACAGGATGTCCAAACTTCTCTGTGACTGCGCTGACCCGGAAGGAGCCAGGGGCCCCGCAGCAGGGAGGCCTGGTCCTGCCGACCCATCGGAAGCCCCCTGGTGTCGCCCAGCAGCCACTCACAGTTAATGAGAATGTCAAGTTTCCCAAACTCCTTCAGGGCCTGGTCCACAGCAGCTGCGATGACCAGGGGAGCCCGGACGTCCAGAGACAAAGGCAGGCATCGCCGGCCGGTGGCAGCAGCCAGCTTTCTGGCAGCCTAGAAGCCAGACGGGAAGAGAGGTGGGCAGTAGCCCGTGGCCTGGAGCCAGGATCCTCCTTCCACATCACCCTCCAGGCCACCCGTCACAGGTCAGGGGTCAACAACAGCCTCCGCTGACGTCTCGTCCCTGAGACCCACCGTGGCGGGGGGGGCCTCTCCTGTGGATGTGACCTGTGAACCACCCTCAAAATCCATTATGAGCAGAGATCTCTCTTGGAGCCATGGTACCACCCAACCCGAGGGCCTCCTCACAAAAATTAGATTTTGTAAAAAGCCAGGGGTGTCCCTGGGAGGAGGCCACTTGCGCTGAGGCTCCATATCTGGGAGGAGGAACAGGTTTTAGTGTCACCATCTTCTGGGCCTCAGGACCCTCCAGGGTGGGGTGGGCACAGGAGAAACTCCCTCACCAGTGACACTCTTGGAAGGCTTCTGCTGGCGATGACAGTGTGGCAGCCGTGCCTGCAAAGCCAGAGGGCAGGTGTGAGGGCAGCAAGGCACGAGGGACACGCCCAGGTGGGCTCCCGCCTGGTGCTCTAGGCAGAGCTCCCTTCCTCCAAGGCTCGCTTGGGCTGTAGCACCAGCCCCGGGGCTGAAGGCACAGGTGGCAGAGAACACAGGGGTCTGACCAGAGCTCAGCGGCACTAACGGTGTCCACCCTGGGGTCTCTTGTCTGGGTCCCTCTGGCAATGGGGTATCCCAGCCACAGAGATATGTGGACCCTGCCCCACATACCACGTGCACAGCACTGAGGCACCTATGAGCCTCAGATGCACAGCCCAGGCATCTGTACGGGCCCTGCAGGGTCCCCCTGGCTTGGCCCCATGTGCCCTGGCCTCTCCCTATGAGGTTGGAGTGAAGGACAGAGAGAGCCCATTCTGAGGCCAGGGTGCCTGCCTTGCCTCACCTCCTGACAAGCTCAGCCTCACAGGAACAGCAGCAGCTACTGCGTGCTGAGTAGGTCCCACCTGATCCTCAGAAGGACCCTCAGCACAGCTGGCTACACTCTGCTCAGAGCAGCAACAGGCACAGAGTCACCAGCTTGGAAAACGAATTCACCTGGAATGGATGCAGCCCCAGATCTCATCCAGTGAGACTCACCTCTATGGTAGGAAAAGTGGGGGCCTGGGGAAAACTGGGAAGGGGTCTCTAGAGTATTAGCAGGCTTCCTCTCCCCCAACCCCAGCCTAACCCTGGCCCTTTCCTGGGTGGGAGGCATAAGTGGTTGACCTGGGCCTGAGGTCACAGATCTCCTGTCCCAAGAGACATTGTGCTCTCCACACTACTGGGGTCAACTCAGCTCACCCTGACCCTGGCTCTGTGAGCCCCCAGGGAGCTTGGCAGTAGAATCACGTCAACGTGTTGAACCCTCCTTCTTTCTGTAAATGAGGGTGCTGGGGCCAGAGCCATAGTCTCAACTAATCTCTAGGACAAGACCCTAGAGTCCTGCCTCCTTCAGGAAAGCACATGAGCCCTTTCAGATGTTCTCTGATGGCCTGTGGCCTAGAAGGGTTCCCCCCACCCACCAGCATCCTGCCCAGGGATCTCAGGATCCAGCGGGGTCCATGCAAGGCGGAACAAGTTTCAGGGGGCTGGGAGTGCACAGAGTACACGGGGCAGTGCTCACCGCATGAAAATCTCAGCAATTCGGAACCCGATCCCAGAGCCACCACCTGTGATGAAGGCCACTTTGTCCCTAATAGGAAGCACTTTATTTACTTGTCTTTTTTAACAGGAGGCACTTTAAAGAGATAAATGTTTGTTGACTTAGGGGGTGGGAGGAAGCCAGTGGTTCTCTAAAGATTTTGGCTTGCTGCACCAGGCACTTTTATCAGATTTGAATTGTTAATAAGTAACATGGATGACTTTTGTAAAAATATGCTACTTTTTAAAGGCTGCTTTCCTATGCTTTCTGGGTTTTCCGGAAAAAAAATTATTTCGACCTAAAAACCTCTATTCAGAAAGTTATCAGTTAAGGAGCGCCTAAAGGGCTCAGTCAGTAGAGCATTCCAATCTTGATCTCAAGGTCAGGAGTTCAAGCCCCACGTTGGGCAGGGCATGGAGCCAAACAAAAAACAACAAAAAAGAGTTCTCAATTAAGAAGTGAGAAATGTTTTCAAGACACACAAGCCTTCCTCCACCTGCCTCTCACTCCACCTTCCCAGGACCACCACTGGCAACACCCACCGCCACTGACCAAGACAAACAACGTGCTCCCAACAATGTAAAGATCAAAATACCAGAGCACTTGCGTCCCCAGGGCCACCTGGACATCGAGGCTGTTCGGCCGCCAGGCACGGGGTCCCCACACATCCCAGTAAACCCGCAGGCCCCCGAGCCACCCCTGCAGAAGCTGCACGCCCCTGGGGAGCCCCCGACTCGGCCCTCACCGGAGTAGGTCTGGGCAGAAGAGATGGCGGTAGTCGGGGAGACACTCGTCCTCACTGACGTCGGGTGACGGCTGGGCCATGGCGCTCGGCGCGGGTCAAAGGCGGCGAGGACAGCAGGGACCTACCCGAGATTCGGCAGCAGCGGAGCCTCCGAGACCGCCCCCGCCACGCGATAGAGCCGTTGGCGCTCCGCGCTCGCCGCGATCCAGTCCCGAGTCCCCGAGTCCCCGCTAGGCCCGCCCACAGCCGCCTCCGGGCACCTCCCTGGACGCCCCGCCCACGGCGCCCGCCCGCCCCGGAGCCCCGCCCACAACCGTCTCCCGGCTCTCTCCGGGACGTCCCGCCCACAGCAAGCCTCTCCTCGCCCGTGACGCCCCGCCCACAGCGGCCTCCATCCTCCTCCCTGGACGCCCCGCCCACGGCGGCCCAAGCTTCTTCCCTGACGCTCCGCCCAGAACGGCCCCCACCCTCCTCCTGCGGCCGCGCGGCCTGGTGGGCCTGGAGGCCGATCTGGGCAAGCACCGCGCGGCGGGCGGGTTCCCGCCGCGGAGACCGAGTGGGTAGGGTTCTGAACCGTGTCCGCCCCTGAGTCCCTTTGACAATATTGGGCGAAAGTGCCGTGGTTGGAGCGAGCCAGACGCTGCGGACGCTAGGTGCCCGGGTTAAGGCGGCGCTCGCATGCCCCGCTGTGCATTTAAAACACCTGGTTGCGGGGCACTTCGCGTGAAAACTCCCCCGCCTCCCGGACACTTCTCTTAAAAGATGTCAGTAAGTAGAGTAATTGAGGACCAAGGCGGCCTCAGCAGGTGTAATGATATGCAATGTCCACTACCTGTGACAAGTGACCAGGGACACAGGAGGACCAGGGGTGAGGGGATAGTGCGTGAAAACAAGGGGACATGAGGCAGCTCCAGTCAGTCTCCTCGTGAGGCCACGAAGAGGGGAGGGAGGGGGCCATGGTTACCAGGCCTTCTGCCTTGGGGGTGGTCTTCGTGGGCCCCCCCACAGCCCTTCTGGCCGCCCTCCAGGCCTCCCCCAAGGCAGTCCCCTCCTCATTCAGCATGATCAGATGAAATGAGGGCTGGGGCAGCACCAGCTCCAGGGCTCAGCTTGGATCCCCCCAAATTTCAGGCTGTAGGTCTTTGGACCCCTACAGTCTGATACATTCAATAACGTTAATTGATCCCCTACTGGGGGGTGAGAAGGTAAGCTTTATTTCAACACTCAAACTCTCACCACTTTGCATAAAGTCCTCATCCCTACCTCAGAGATGCCACAAAGTAATAAGCAATCCACCCCCATACACAACACAGTGAATTTTAATGTCGTCCCCTCCCACCCTGGCTTTGGGGGAAGGAAGGTCACAGTACACTCTTGGAGATGCCCCAAAGGCTGTCTGGCACTTGGGTACAGAAAGGACTTGGTCCAAGTCGTTACTGGCTTAGGATATTAAAAGGCACATAAAGGTGGTTGTTCACCCGCTCTGGGCTGGGGTGGGGCAGAAGGTAGACAGGGTGGTGGTCTGGGACAGAAGGGCAGACCACAGGTGTGGGCTCAAGTTCTTGTCGACAGAGGTAGTTGATCCTGGGTGGCTGAGGGCAGTCCGAGTGCTCAGGCTGGGTAGGTGCTGCTCTGGTGGCCTTCGTCCGCCCAGTCCACCAGCTCACTGCTCTGAAACCATAGCTGGATCTCCCTCTGGGCCCCCTCCACGGAGTCGCTGGCATGGACGATGTTCCTGTGCCAAGTGACAGGTGGCAAAGGTAAGGCACAGACCTCAGCGTGCACCTCGGGGGTCCCGGGGACTGGCTGTTGATTCCGTACTGTTAAGAGGAGCAAGCCCGGTATTGTGCAGAGGGGAAAGCAAGAACAGGCCTGGAAGACTGGTTCCAGCCTGGCCTTGGGCTCTTACCCACAACCTCATGACCCACCCAGACCATTTCTGGGAGCCTCATGTTCCCACCAATCATCCAGTGCCCGCCCTGCGAGGTGTCTGGTAAGACAGTCAGGTAACAGGAAATGATGGCAGAGTTCACGCACAACACATAGAGAACACGTTGTCGTCTCCGCTGTGCAAAGGGCTTTGAAAAACCTGTTCTAGCGAACATAAGGTATGTGTCACATGCCAGCATTGAAAATCTCTTCTGGCTTTACTTTGGCCCGGGTCCCGTGGATCTGCCCTGGGAGCAGATTGCCACCCCACACTCGGACCCTCCTCAACCCTAATGAGCTGCCCATCAGCTCCAGTGGCTGAGTGTGCCAGGGTCCCCAGACCTGCTGATGTGGACGCTGAAGTCCCCCCTGATGGTGCCGGGGGCGGCCTCAGCTGAGTTGGTGTGTCCTATCATGGCCCTCGAGGAGCAGACCACGTTGGGACCTTCCCAGACCTGTAGCACAGAGATAAAGGAGGTTGGGAGAAGCGGGGATTGCCAAGGACTCAGCAAGTCTGGGCTCAGTCCAGGGCCCTCCACCCCCTCCTCCACCCGTGCCTGCCATACCATGGCTACCACGGGGCCGGAGGTCATGTAGCTGATGAGAGCTGGATAGAAAGGCTTCCTCTGCAGGTCATGGTAGTGCTCGGCAAGGACTCTCTCTGGCGCCTGGGTGGCAATGGGGTAAGGGGTGAGAGGAGCCTCTGCACTGGGAACCCCGCTGGATGCTGGGGCGGTGACCACGGTATCTTGACCTGAGGGCACTTTGCAAATAACAGCAAAACAGGCTGGTACACCAGCAGATACCTCCCCACCCTTCCCCCTTCTACTGCCAATACCAGACACTCCTCCTGGTGCAGGGCTGAGATGTGAAGCGCTGGGGTCCATGAGAAGCCCCCCACTCCCAGTCCCCTCAAGGACACCCATGGATCGAGAGCCCTGGTACCTGCAGCATCTTCATCCCCACCAGCTTGAAGCCCCTCCTCTCAAAGCGCTGGATCACATCCCCAATGAGCCGCCGCTGCACCCCATCTGGCTTCACTGCAACCAGGGTCCGCTCCCGGGCCCAGGAAGACCCTCCTTTAGAAGAAGGGGAATCAGGCCTCACCCTTTCATGTCTCCCTGAACCTGGATTCCCTGCCAGGGTCCAGGTGTCAGCTGAGCAGCTCTGGAGGGGAGAAGTGCAGGCTCCAGCCAACAAATGCCCAGCACGGCGCTGCCTTTCAGGGACAGGTGGGACGGTGGGTCCCCCGTGCTTCCAGCCTGTCAAAGGAGCCACAGCTCCTCCCAGGCAGTGGCAGGAGCACCCACGACGGACCCAGTGTCCCTGAGAAGGCATGTTCAAGAGCTGGGGAGGCACAGCTTGGCTCCCTGGCCACCCAGAGGCCCAGAGATGCCACACTGGACAGAAGACACAACCCTCGGCCTTGCTTTTGACTCCCGCCCTTTGGAGTGATGGCCGACAGTGTCTCCTCTCCCAGCTTGCCACGCGAGCAAGGGCCCAAAGCCCACCTTCTGGGACCAAGGTGCAGGGACGGCAGGGAACCAGGGACTAGTGAGGTGCACTGTCCCTGCACACACTGGGACCAAACGGAGCTGGGGGCTGAGGAGGATGGTGGAAGGTGGAGGGTGTCTATAGGTGGAGACACCGGAGAGGGCTCCCCCTCGCGCACCCTCACTGGCCAGACAGACACTCTGTGCTGCTGGAGGGTTTCGAGGCAGATGCTCCAGACCCAAGTACAGGGCTGAGCCGGGCCTTAGTCCTTCTCTAGGGGACACTGCCAGGGAGACAGGAGGCATCATCACCCCTACAGCCCCAGGCCACAGAGTTACACTGACCCTCAGCACTAGGTCTGGGGTCTAATGTGCTTTTGAGAGAAGCCAAAACTCTGGACGACCTGCGATGAGGGAAAACAGAACTGGAAGAGAAATGGTAGGATCTGGACAGGCCAGTGTCCCTGGGGGTGTCTGCCTCTGCGGTTTCCCAACTCCAGGGGGGGAATCAACGCTGAGTCGGGACAGCAGGCAGTGGGTGCCTGCCTAGGGGCCCTCTGTGGCTGCCGGCTGTCTGGTCCCCGGGAAGAGGGCAGTTCACTCTTCCCAGCGTTTGGAACAGCAAGATATCTGGCTCTAGGGAGCACCCTGGGGGTCGCAATTAGGGGGAGAACCCGCTACAGACACGGGCCCCAGGCCCCCAGGCGGGGATGAGCCGGACGGAGTTAGGGCCTGGAGAAAACGCCCGAGAGCAGCGGCTCCGTGTGGGAGTGTTCATCTGCTCACCCCCAGGTCCCCTGGGACCCTCATCACTGTCTACTGTGGCCACCAGGCCTCCGGTTTCCTCCTGCTCCGCAGCCCTCAAGGGCCCCCCCGGCCCCCAAGCAACCCGGGACGGCGGGCGGATGGCGGAGGGGAGCAGCGAGCGGTGGGGAAAGCCGTGCAGGGCGCCCCCCGCCCGCCCGGCGGGAACCCGAGGCCATCCAGACCGGCCGGCGGCCCGCGGCCGCAAGCGAGCCAACAAAGGCCGGGCTACGCCCCCCGCCCGCCTCCCCCCTCCGCCGGTCGCCGGCGGGCGGGACCACTCACCCGAGTTGGGACGTGCGAGCAGGCTCAGGCCTGCGGCCCGCGGGCCGCTCAGCAACCCAGGCAGCGCTGCGCGCCCCAAGAGGCCGCCCATGACCCTCGGCCCGCGGGCCGCTGGCG